>PVKB01002934.1:196618-224982 GCA_004027205.1 Ctenodactylus gundi
CCCCCCCCCCCCCCCCGTAGCATTACAAAGTTTGTTCTTTTCTCTTTAACATCTTTCTTATGAGTTTTGTTTTTCTTCTTCTTCTTCTTCCTGAAATTTCCACCCACACAGGATTAGCAAAATCCTTTGTTAGGTCCTTTCTGTACTACCTACGAAAGCATATTGTAGTTTTCTTCTTCTTCCTAATTGGAAAGCATCCATCTGGAAGTTCTGAAGCTTGAATATTTTAATGGTGAATGCTGCTTTTGAGAGTGTATGTCTTTGCTGACATAGGTGATTGGTTATTACAGGCAAGCCAATTTGAAAATCAAGCAGTAGAAGTAATACTCTACCTATTAAAGAGTACCTCTACTTAATATTCTGCTATGTTTAACGAATGCTACCTATATATTGTTACTAAGGTGAAATGTACAGTGGTGTAATTTAAAGTTAGAAAGATAAAATCATCTTTAAATCAGATCTATCAAAAGCCAGAGGTCTGAATACAAGGATTAGGAATAAATTTTGAAAGAAAACATATTCATGTAAGTTTATGCAAAACAGACCACCTTTTCATTCATTACCTCATACCTTTGTAGGGTGACTTATTCTGAACCACATCCTAAGGCTGCTAGTTTTAATATAAACCAGAACATTTTATGCCCCAACCCATGACCTGTACTCCTTCTTTTATCTTTAAAATTGTCCCCATGTAAAACCAGAGAGAAGCACAGAATTGAACTGATATTTTTGGATGTCTCACACATATTTCTTGAGCAGATGTACCTGCTCAATCACAGTAAAGGAGTGACAATAGGGAAGAATAAAAACCTCTCTAGAACGTCAGGGTAGTCACTAAAAAATAAGAATTTATGAAAGTACAAAAATATATAGAAATAGAACTGGGCCCTTCCTAAGTAAATGGCAACACCCAGCCTGCATCCTTTGTTGTCTAGGGTGTTTGTGTTCCTCAGTTCAATATTATGTTTCCAGTTAGAACATAGATAAAAGAAGCAACTACACACTGAAAATTTTACAGATGAACTTTAGAAAGACTATTTTAACATGCTCAGATGTTTATTTGGACTACAATGCAAACATTCACAGTACAGCAAAGGATATGTTTTTACCCATTAAGTCCTCACTGGTAAATTGTTAGTACCAGGGGATTATTCCTTTTCCTATAAGCTGCTTGTGCAGCCTAAAATTGATCCATGGGGCTTATTTTGCTGATTACTGCACTATTTTTTCATGTAGTATTAAAAGTCAAAAATGCTTCCTAAGGTTTTTATTTCCATTATTATTTCACATTCAATTGCATTGCTTTGGGAGTGTATTTTTAAAAGGATACTCAATACTCAGAATCCAATTTATGCATATAAGAATGATTACACCCAATGGGGTAGAAAGGCAAAACATTTGTGTACAGATTTTTCAGGGTCACATACCTGCACTAGATACTATAATGGAGAACTTATATTATGACAAATTATCTACTGACGTTTTTATCTATAAAATGGAGAGAACACTTACATTGGCCTCATCACACTGTTTTAATTTTCCACATTTTTATTGGTATGTATTTGCAATGTTCACTCTCTCCTTCATCCCTTCCTTCTCCTGGCATCTCAGTAATTTGACTGCACTGCTTATTTTACATAGTCAATATATGTTACATGTGGGCATTACAGAGGAATGTAGAGTTTTCCTTGGGTTCCACATTTTTCCAAGTTAATCTTTAAATTTAGCAAAATAAAAAAGGTTTATTATTCATCAAGTTAGGCCTATGTGTCATAGCAGTTTTATCCGAAATGTTGAACAATCTGTTTACATTTAATGTACTTATTTATTTGCACATTTGTGTACTGAAATTTGTTAAGTCACTGAGGGAGGCAAAGTGAGCAAAGTATCTAAAATCTTACTGTCGACTGAAAAAAGAAATTAGGCAAATAAACACTAGAAATTATTTTGCATTCAGTAAAATGTAAAGTTGTGATTCTATTTCTTCATGAGAGATTGGAGATTTCATGAGTTATCTGAGACATGGGGAGGTTTGATTCTCATTTCAGAGAACCAATATTAACTTTACATTAGTGCTAGATTGTAAAGTCAGTATACAAGATAATGTTTGAAGTGAAAATTACCTTTGATCATTCTTAGGATTGAAGGACCTTTCTTTTCCTGGACATTCCTTCTCAGAAAGAGTACTTCTTACAGTTTTAGATGCATGTTCTTTCTTTAGTTCACTAGTAAAGTAAGTAGTTGGCTTATATGTAAAGGTCATACTGAATGAAAACATGTATTTTTAAACCCTGAAATTGCTCTTATAATAGCAAAAAGCATACACAAATAGAGGATCCGGTGATGAGGTAGATTCAAGGAGGACCAGATTTATAACACTTAGTTGCTTCATGTGCCAAAATGTGCCACAAACAGAATCCCTGATGCTGTATTCAATTCCTTTTCTTCTTCCTATTCTTTCTTATTAAGTGGCTTCAGTGATACACTTGCCTAAGTATGGCTGAAAGTTAAATGCAGGTTTTCTAAACTCCAATAGCATAATGTAAGTACCAACTTAGGTAAGCGCAGCATGCCAAAGACTCTGGCCTGAACTTCACCATCTCGGTTCTTTGCCTTACTTTACACACGAGTTACTATTTATTGTTAGATGATTTGTGTTCACTGGAAAGAGTCTGAATTGTAAATCAGTTTTTCCCTTTCATCACAATGCCCCTAAATTCCAGTTCAGATCTGAGAGAAATCTTGTAACGAGCCCAGAGCATGCAGCTATGGCCTACTGTTACTCAACGTGAGAAGGGATCCTCTCCCTTACCTGAACTCGGACATTTTTAGGAGAAAGATGTCAGGACAGATAGTGGACAGAAACTGCCCAGGTAAATACATGGTCTTCTCATGTAGATGAGATTTAGTTGAGCACTTTATTTTAGCAATTTCAAATAAATTTTTAAAGTCTCAAGAGAGAATGTATTGAGCAGTCAGTCATCCTTCAACACAACAGCCTTATCTTTTTTCTCTTCTGAGTTATTGAAAAAATGGGACATAAATGTGATCATATAGTAGTAAAGTTAGCAAGAAGATAAGAAATCAAAAAGGAAAATACCAAGAAAAGAATAATTTGGGAGAACCAAAAAAAAAATCCATGTTAAACCATATATAGTATAAAGCAAAGGACTTGGCAAACTTTTACAGAACAGTTCATCAGGCAGCAGCAGAACACACAGTGTTCCTTTAACATATAAAACACTCTCCTGCACGATCACACGTATGCCACAGGAAAAAAAAAAAAAGCCCAAAATCCTCAATACACTTTAAAAACTTGAAGTCATTTTATGTGTTTTCTCAAACTCAACCACAAGAAGATTGAAAATTCAAGCCTATAAAATTCCTAGTAGGGAAATGAAATTAATACAAATGAAATCTTGTTAGAATACTTGGCATGCAGTAAATGAAAATAAACAACAAATCACCTCAAGGACTTAGTGCAAAGCACACTAAGTTAGAAGGAAAGAAACAACAGGGCCTTTTGGAACTACAAATGTATTTTTCAAGAAGAAAAGATTCAAATAAAATTGAGATCAAACAGGAGATAACTGACAGCACAAAAAATATACAGGTTCATAAGGATCTACTGTGAACAATTATATGCTAAAAGCAGGAAATGTAAGGGACAGGAAATCTAAGCAGACCAGTAGAAAGATTAAGAAACAAGTAAAAATCTCCCGTTGAAAAAAACTCCAGGATGGGTTTAATGCTGAATTCATTGAAACGAATCCCAAAACACTAGAAATGGGAAAAAGAAACACTTGTCAAGCTGTTCTTATGAGACCAGAATTACCCTGCCACTAAAATGCACAAGGATATGACATCAAAAAAATTGCAAACCCATGTCCATGATGGATATCAAAGCAGAAGTTCTCAGCAACATATTCACAAATGAAGTTCCGCATCATATCGAAAACATCTCACGCTATGATCACATAACACTCATCCCAGGAGTGGAGATATTTTGACACAGGCAAACCATAAAGGTAATTAACTACTTCAACAGAATGAATGACAAAAGCAATGATTATTTCAGTAGAGGCAGAAAAAATATTTAAGGAGATTCGACTTCTTTTCATAATAGAAGCTCAACAAATTAATTAGAAAAGAAATACATCTCAAAATGCTAAGGGATAAGTTAACATATAATGAAGTGGAAAGGCTGTACAGACTGGGGACAGTGACGTCCACTTTCACCACTTTCAGTTAATGTAGCACTTGAAATCTTAGCTTGAGCAATTGGGAAAGAAAAAGCAAGGGTACTCAAACTGCAAAGAAAGAAGTGAAATTAAGTACGTCATTCTGAACACATCATAATGAATTACTTAAATTGTTTAAAGCGTATTTGCATGTTATTGAATTCTAAACTGTGGATTTGTTTTTTATAAAGCTTTACCGTAGACCATGTGAAAACTACACATATTATCACACTTAATTACCAACCTAAATTGTAATCAGGAATAAAACATTTAAGAGATGTTTAAGATCCATTATTGTTTTTGATATTTTTTCCATAAGTAATTAAATAGTGATAATTGATGGCATGCTCCTGTGTCTCAAAGAGGTCTAGAGAGACACTGGAATACCAAGATACTTTATTTTTTATATCAACAATTTCAGTAATTAAAATATGTGAATATTAAATAGATTATTTGAATTTCTAATAAAAAGTTATTTTATTGAAAGGTTTACATCTGTTTAAAATTATACTCTTCTTGTATATGTAGGTGAACATTGAGAGGAACCAACCATATTACAAATCTATTACTTTCCCATTACTTGTAGCATAATGTCTCAATTCTTTACATGGAATGGAAAACAGACTTCTGCAACCAAACTTTGTGAGAGAAACCCAGTATGTGTGTACATTTAAATTGTTTCTTGGAATGTTTGGGCTGCACTTTATAATATAGCCAGTCCGATGGAATGGAGATTTTTCATTTTATTCTCAAATTAGGGATGATGAAGGTCATAAACTGTCTATTAAATGCATTTTTACTGAAATAAAATATGTAAATATTTTTTGAGACAGGGTCTCACTCTGCATACCAGGCTGGCCTTAGACTCATGGCAATCCTCCTGTCTCAGCCTCCCAAGGGCTGGGATTATAGATGTATGCCACCACACTCGGCTTATGTGGTGCTGGGGAAACCAACTCTGGTACTTAGCACTTGTTAAGCAAGCACTTTAAGCACTGAGCTATTCCTCTAGACCAGTATTTTATAAACTAAAAATTGTTTCTCCCTAAATTCATATTATTGTTAACCCTAAACCATACATGGATTATTCTGTTAACCCTAAACCGTACATGGATTATTCTGTTCTTTGGTTCTTAAAAACCAGCTTATATAGAAATTTGAGGCGCTGAAGGGACCTCACTCAGTAATAAGAACACTTGCCAAGGAATCAGGAGGCCCTGGGCTCAAAGTCGTAGCCCTAAATAAAAGTTGGGTGTGGTAGCACATGTCTGTAATCCCAGCATCTCAAAGGCTGAAGCATGAGGATTATGTGAGTTCTAGGCCAGCCTGAGCTTCATAGTAGGACCAGGCTGGACTACAGAGTGGTAGTCTAAGTAAATGGAATAGAATTTGAAAACAAAAAGAACATATAAACACATGCCAATCAGAATATTTAGTGCATAAATGTTTAATATGTGATTATTTCAAGGAGGGCTGTGTATAAGGAATAACTAGATCTTTCACTGTTTGCTGGTGGGTGTTTATATTCTAAATCTAAAGGATGCTGTCACACAGAATACGTACTCATACACATATGACCCAAATTAACCTATGCGTGTGTATGTGTGTGTCTGTGTGTGTGTGTGTGTGTATACATCTCCAAGGATACATACATGAAATATTAATCCTATGATGAGTATCTCCCTGCATATATACCAAGGTAAAAAACAATTCCCATGCAAAATAACAAGAATTACTGGAGAAAGGATAAGTGTCTTTGTCACCTCCTTTCACCAAACTCAAGCAATACAGAAAGAGAAATAGAGGTCTTCGGTGTGAAACCTGGAGGTAGGCAAGTCTCCAACACCAGTACAAGAAGGACAGTGCCTCTTGACTGCTGGAGCTGGTTGGCCCATCAAGGGAATCTGTCCAAACCATGGGCATAATCTTCCAGACACAACACACATCTCTTAAATTCTGAAAATCATAAGGAACTACTTTGAAAATTTATACTCCAACAAGTTAGAGAACTTGGACGAAATAGATCTATGTACACATAGAAAATGCCCAAACTGAACCAGAATGACATTAAAAACTCTAACGAGACCCATTAGAAACACGGAAATGAATAAAGTGTTTGAAGAAAAGTTGAGGACCGGATGGCTTGACAGCAGAATTTTACCAGTACTTCACAGAGGAGCTAACCTGGATACTTGTTAAACTGTTTCGCAAAGTTGAAAGGAACAGCGTCACACACGTTTTTTAGAAGCTAGCATTACCCTGATACCACAACAGAAGACTTATCCAAGACACGAAACTAGACACCAATCTCCTCAAACAATATAGACCCAAAAATTCTCAATAGAAAATTCCCAGACAGAATTCAGCAAGTATTTAAAAAGATCATACACTATGATCAAGTGGGCTTTATTCCTGGGATGCAAGGTTGGTTTAACTTATGTAAATCAATTAATAGAACACATCACACTGAAAAAAGCAAAAAGAAGACTCATACGATCATCCCAACTGATGCAGAGAAGGATTTTTCTGAAATCCAATATCCATTCATGGTTATAGAAAAAAAATAGGAAAATGGGTATAAAAGGACCTTTCCTGAAACTGATAGAAGACATATATGCCAAACCTACAGCAAATATCTTAGTAAATGGAGAGAAATTAAAAGTGTTTCCTCTCAAATCGGGAACATACTAAGTCTATCCCCAAGCACCACTCTTCTTCATCATAGTTTTCAAAATCCTAGCTATTGTGATTTAGGCAATAACGAGCAATAAAGCGGATACATATCAGAAAGGAAGTCAAACTATCCGTATTTCCAGACGATGGCATTCTATATATAGAAGACCCCAAAAACTCTACCACAAAACTCTTAGAACCAATTGGCAAGTTGCAGGCTACAAAGTCAATACAAAAAAAGGAGTACCATTCCTTTACACTAACAGTGGACTCAGTGTGAAAGAGCTGAGAAAACAATCCCATTCTCAATAGCCCCTCAAAAATTGAAATACACGAATAAATGTATCTAAGGAAGTGAAGGACCTGAAGAAAACTGTATTATGCTGAATAGAAGATATTGAAGAGGTCATTAGAAAATGGAAATACATACCCTTTTTGGATAGGCAGAATAAAATCAAAAAGGTTACCGTGCCAAAAGTGACATACAAATTCAAAGCAATTCCTGTCAATATACCAACAACTTTTTTTCCCATTTTATTGATAAGTATAAAAGCAAAATTTAAGGTTTCCAATGGACTTGAACATTTTGTGCGCTGACGTATCTTGTCAAGGACAGCACTGCAAAAATAATCTGTCAATTGATATGGATTGAAGAGAGATCCAGAAAGCAATCTTAACAAGACAAAATCAAGTTGCACTATGATTCCAGACAAGTAGTTACTTAATAACTGTTACTTAATAACAGTTATAAAAACTATATGGTACCAGGATAAAAACAGACAGATTGACCAACAAAGTAGAACTGAGGATGCAGGGACACCCCTAAGTACCTGCAGCTACTCGATTTTGGACAAAGGGGCCAAAAACATACACTGGAAAAAAAAAAAAAACAGGATAGCCTTTTCAATGAATGGTGCTAGAAAAACTGGTTATCCACATGCAGAAGAATGAACCTAGACATAAACAAAAGTGGATCCAAAACCTAGATATGAAGATGGAAACACTGAACCTTCTGGAGGATAAAATAGGGAAAACTCTAGAAGATGTACGTGTGGGGAAGGATTATCTAAATGGGGCACCTGACGCAAAAGGTTTTATATCAGATTACAAAGTTTCTGCCCCTTGAAGGAAACTTTCAACAGAGAGAAGAGAGAACTGACACAGTGGGGAAAAAAATTCACCACACACCTCATACAAGAGGCTAACGACCAGAGTATACAAGAACTGAAGAAAATTACACCGTTCAAATCGAAGACCCAAATAAAAAATGGGCAACTGAAGTGAACAGGCAGTTCTCAGATGAAGAAGTTCAAATGGCCAGAAATACATGAAAAGATGTTCAAGATCCTTAGTGATGGTGTGATTTGCCTTTCGCTAATGCCTAAGTTATCATCTTACCCTAGTGAGAAGGGTACTTATCAAAAAGTCAAAGGTAATTGACACTTTCAAGGCTGCATTATATAAAGTAACCCTTTTACATTGCTGGTAGGACTGATACAACCTCTATGGAAAGCAATGTGGAGACTCCTCAGAAAGCTGAAAATAAATAGTCCTTTCAAACCAGCAATGCTTCTTCTGGGAATCTTCCCCAAAACAGGTAAAAGCAGTGTATAATAGAGCTATCTGTGTATGTATACCCATGCTTGTAGCAGCACAACTAAAGATAGCTAAATTGTGAAAGACACTGAAATACCCATCAACAGACTAAAGGACAGAAAAACTGTGCTCTATGTACACAATGGAGTACTACTCTATGAAGATAGATAAATTCAAGGCTTTTTGTAGGTTAATACACGCAACCTAAGAGTCTTGGTGAGTCAGACTCATGGTGTCTCTAATCTGAGAAACCCAGAATACAGGCTTTCTATAGAACCACATGGCTGTGATGAAGGCTTGGGGTATATGAGTGAAGGAGTTGGAGGGACGATAGGCGGGGAAGAGATTGCAATTTTTCTGATATATATGTGCACAAAATCCTTAAGCTCCCTGTAACCAAAGTATATCACATAAATACACTAATAAATATTGAAGAGAAGCAAAATTAAAAATCACATACTGTCTCTTAGGTATGAAACATAAAAATAAATAAATACAAAAACATAGGCGAGCAATCAGGAAACTAGAAGTTAGCCAAATGTCAACAAAAAGAACAGGATGCGGCGCAGTTTACAACATGCATCTTCCATGTGGGCTTGCTACTGAGGGCGGTGTAGAACCCTCAAAACTCAACAGCAAAGGAACAAATAACAGGAATAACAGTGGCAATAGGCTTTTCTCAAAAGAATACAAATAACCAACAAGCAGCGACAGCGTGCATTACATCACTAGTCATCTGGAAAATACAAATTAAAACCATAATGAGATATCACATGGGTAGTAGAAATGCTGATTAGCCCAATCATTATGGAAAACCGTATGGAAATTCCTGAAAACAATTAAAAATAGGACTTCAGTATGTTTCAGCAATCCCAACCCTCCGTATATATCCTGATGAAATGAAATCGCTATGTTGAGGTGACACCGCCACTTGTATATTCATTACAGAACTAGTGCCAGTAGCCATAAAATGGGAACAGCTTGGGTGTCTGCTACATGATGAATAGAGAGAATCAGATGAACGTACAAGGGACTATTATTCAGCCGTAAAAAGAATTCTGTCTGCTTATAGGAGCATGGTTGGAACTAGAGATAAGGTTAGTGTCACAGAAATGCAGATGGGGGTAGCGGTCACCAGGGAGCAGGAAGAGAAGGGTGAACATGATGGGAAAGCCTGGGCAATGTGTTACAGACAGAAACAAGAATTCCTGGTGTGCTGCTGCACAGTGGGGTGACTATGGGTGACAAGAGCACATTTCAAAAGAGCTGCAGGAAATGAAAGTTTTCATCCTGATGATAAATACTTAGGAAACAGATAGGTTTACCTTCATTTGAGTATTACCTACTATCAATTCCTATGTGATTTTGTTTTTTAATACATCACATTAAAAATAGAAGATACATTCAAAAGGGTTTGTGGCAAATGATTCAAATGCCCTCTAACCTGGAAGCAATCGAAATGTGTATCAACTCCAAAAATAATAAGCAAATGATGGAATACTGACAAAGTTGAACATTCCACAGCAATGAGAAGGGATATATTAGTTATCACAAAATGGGTGAGAATGAATTTAATATTTAGGGAGAGAAGCCACGGTAAGGCTACATTTTTACATGAAGTTCAAGGCAAGGCAATACTTGTCAAAGTCTTAGAAATCAAGAGTGGTTGCTCTCCCACTGCAATACTTAACATTTGGACCTGGGCATTAGGGCAGCTCAAGGAAGCTGCTGACATTCTACTTCTTGATCTCTGGGGTGATTATAGGGCTAAGTTTACTTAGCGACAATTTGTCAAGTTATTTCAATTGAGATTTGTGTATTTCTCTGGAAATATGTACTACATTTGTACAACAGGACATCTGGTTGCTCCATGTTATGACTCCCTGTCACCCTATTTTCCTCAATTTCTGAAATGCTGGCATAATACTCCAGTATATTCTTACAATTCTCATAGTTTTTCATCAAATCGTGAGGGGATTAATTTAATCCTTTCAAGTCCCTTGACTTATGTAGGGATCTAATGAGAGACAATAGAGAATTCACAGAGTCCCACTTTGTTCTTTCGTCTGCCAAAAGAAACTCTGCATTACCAACCTTGCTTACTGATCGTTTCTGTGACTTTTAAAATGATATCTTTCATGGGAACTTTCTCTGCTACCACCTTTCTTTCTGACCAGAGTAATTTGCAGCCATCGTGGAAATTTAGAAATTAGATTGGAGACCTCCTGTCCCAAACCACATGCTTCTTGTAGCAGAGGGAGTAGTGAACAGTGTGAGGTTATTTTTAATCTAGGCAATAATACCTAAGAATAACAACAAAAAAACCTTAATGGTTTCATCTATTCAGTCCATTTTTTAAATCAAAGGTTAGGTTTATTCCCTTGAAAAATGAAGGTCAGGTCTGTCTGCAGGCATGCATTTAGCAATGAACACGAGTTCCAAGGAGAGGAAGGCCTCCTAAGGTAAGCACAGGGCACGCTCATTGAATTGGAAAGCCCTTTAACAAAGGAATTACTTCCTCATGAGCAATGTTAATGCAACCTTCCCTTTACCGAGGCTTGCTAAAGCACCTCATAGGCGTTTTGCCAAATCTTTAAGTTACTTTTCAGGTTTCTCACACGAACTGTGTTTTTCTCTGAAGTAACTCAGATACTCTGTCGTTACTCTTTTCTTCAGAGTCCTTATACACGCCACCAAGAAAAGAAATGCTTGACAGATGAATATGAAAGTAAACGGGAGTAAATGCACACAAGGGAATGATGCTCATCCTTAGAGAAAGAAGCTTTAGATATTGGCAAAATTACCTAACCTTACATATTAATTTCTTCTATGGTTTGTGCAAAATTTCACATAGGGAGACACCAAGAAACATGAAAGGTGACGATGTGGCTAAGTTCCCTTTTGAAACCCCTGGAAAAAATGGAGACATGTGAAAAACATTTTTTTTGTCTTACAGTGTGAGAATATATAATGTATGTGTGTTTATCTCATATATATATATATATATATATATATATATATATATATATATTATATATATGAGATAAACAATGATCGAGGTACAAAACAAATTTCACCATGAATACTAGGGAATTCATTCCAGTATTATTACTAGTTTCAATGATACTGTGGGGCGAGGCACATTATATAGGATAATACATTTGACTGATAAGTGCTTCCTTTAAATATATTGTTTCCTTTTCCTTGTTCATACACAACAACTCAAACTGGAAATTTTATTTCCGCTTCTGCGGGAGCCATTTTGCCTTCATCTGTATTTTCCCATGTCTTCTCCACAGAGGCTACAGCCGCGTGAGGCAGTAAATCGGACGGCATGGAGAGGAGGGCTTCATGCTAAGGCATGATGTGGCGGCAATACAGAAGGTATTTACACCACCGGATACGTGGATGCAGCTGAGCAGCCTTTTCAGCATAGAACTGAACTCATGTGAGAAAGAAGCTCACTTCTTTGCCATCATATGCTTTTAACTTTGTCACAGATGCTAATATTTATCCTAAGTAAACCAGAGGGACTACGGTTATTTCCCTTGATCAGTTTTGGTATGCTTTCAGTTTACTGAAAGAATACAGGAAAACATTTGATGATTTAAAAGATAAAAAGGCCTTGTATTTCCATAGTCTTTCTCCATATTCTATTATACGATAGTCATGACAATGCTATGGTGGCAATTAAGTTGAATCATTATCCTTATTTTACAAACAAAAAACCAAATTCATTAGCGATTGAAACTCGGCATTTTCAGAATAGTTTAGAATCTTTAGAAATTCAGATTAAATATAGATGATGACTATTAAAAATCAATACAGAATCAATCAAAACCTATAATTTTAATATGGTATCTTATCCTTTTCATTGACTTAATTAATGTGGCATTTTCACTGTGTTCCTTTAAGAACTAGTTTATCTCTTTCACACAATAACACCATTTCCATACTTAACTTCCTCTATTGTGCATATATTCAAACCAAATGAAACCAACATCCTATAGATGTATTTGTATTCCCAGGATGTATGTCTGAGAATACACATTACTGCAGCATTGTTCACCATAGACGAGATTTGGAAACAAATCTACGGGTACACTGAAAAATGAACACATAAGTAAGCCGTGGGAAACATGTATAGGGAAATGCTACTCATCCTTACAGAAAGGAGCAATAGCTATGTGCAACAACACGGATGAAATAAGTCAAATATAAAAAGAAAAATATTGTATCATTTCATGTAAATCTTTTAAAAGTGGCTGAATAAACAAACATCATGGAATACTATGGGGTGGAAAATGGGACAAACTGGAGAAAAAGCAAGAGAAGAAACTTATAGCTAGGTAGGATGAGTAATTCTACAGTCCTCAAGTGTAGCGTGAAGACTGCCATTAGAATAATAATATTGTACTGCATGCCAAAATTTCTCTAAAAGATATTTTAAGTGATCATATCACAAAAAGTTGATGAGGTACATTTGTATTCTTTTATCAAGTTTGCAAGTTTTATAATCTTTATACTTATATATAAGGTCTGTGGTACAATGTGCAGGTAGAAGTTTTCTTTTCAAGCAATGCATATTCAATTACTATAATTCAAAATCAGCTGACAATATGTACTATGAAAATATTTGCCTAAACGTTTCTAAATTTTAGCTACATTCTTTCTGAAATAATTATGAAGACTTTAATCAAACTAGTCACAAAGGGAATAATAAAGAGCCTTAATTAAAAGCTACAATTATTAAAACCTTTATAAACTGGAAATTATTGAAATTTGTCTTATAAAAGCAAAGTAGAGACAGAATAAACTGAGAATTAGCTTGGAGTGACATATTCACTTTGAAATTTTGTCACTGCCCTTATAAATCTCAGTTTATGGGTAGAATATTAATCGACAGATAAGTTCATATTTTTAATAGCAAAATTTTCTTTCCATCTTGAAGATGAAAGAAATTGAAAGAATAAAATTATGTGGTATTTAAGTCAGTAAAATAGTCAATAAGCCTTACTAATACATAAATTTTGATAAATTTTACCTTGGTAGAAAATGTGCCAGAAAATGGGTGAGAAAATACAATAGTTTCAATGAAATATTTTCAGTTTGGCAAAATTAGCTTGGGCTCATCCGACACCTGAACACTTTTACAGAGACACTATTCTCTGTTAAAACAATGGAAAAATACTAATGACACCTTAATGTATATTCAAAAATTGATATAAAGATCGGGATGAAGATGGTGGCTAAGATGTCCTAATTATCATCTCTCGACACAGACTCCAATCTGAACAGCTATTGATGCATCAAGCTACTTTTACAAGAGCTAAGAAAGTCAGATGAGAGATTCAAGTGCCTGCTTTTAGGATGATATGAAAAGATATATTGAAGAAGGCAATAAGCCAAGAATTGTCCATGTCATCCTTCCTCTGTGTCTGCTTTTCATTGCGGTGACCAACTACCTGAGAAGAGCAACACAGAGATGAAAAGGTTTATTTTGGCTCATGGTTTCAGAGGTTTGAGTACATTGTCAGCTGGCTGCATTGCAATTAGCACTATAGTGAGGCAGAAACATCATAGCAGATGGACATAGTGAAAGAAAACTGCTCACCAGTGAGAAGGGAAAAGACCAGGGAGAAGATATAAATCCAGTGTTCTGGGAGGCTGAAGCAGGAGCATTTCAAGTTTGAACCTTGGCAATTTAGCTACTGAGACTGTATCTCAAAATCAAAATAAAAAAAAAAAGCTGGTGGTGTCACTTAATGTGAAGGCTCTAGGTTCCATTTCCAGCATAGCCGAGAGAGAGAGAGACCCAAAGCTGACACCCCATGAAACGCCTCACTTCAACTAAGTCCAACTTCCTAAGTTACTATTACCACCTTAAGCATGCCATCAAATTATGATTTTGATTATCAATAATCCACTAAGGCAAGTAGGACCCACATGATCCAATCACATTACAGATATCCATCTTAGAATACATGAGACTCTGAGGGGACATTTTAGATCTCAACCATTATATCCCCAAGCTCCAAAAACTGCAGCATGGGGATGAGACACCTTCCACTGAGGGTAGAGAAGGACGAGACTTAAAATCTAGTACTAGGCAAGTCCCACAGCTCCTCCCCAGATCAAAGTCAGTACTCACAAGACAGTATGGTACAAACCAATGGTAGAGGTTAGGAAATCCAGAGATAAACCCCTGTGTGTATGGTCAACTAACTTTTGCCGATGGTTACAAAAATATACAATGGGGATGGAAAAGTCTCTTAAAAAACTGAAGTGGAGCCACGTCTGGTGACACAGGCCTGAAACCCCAGCACGGTGGGAGGCTGATGAGTACTACCCAAGCCTGGGCAACTTAGTGCCTCAAAATAAAATAATATTGTTTAGTGCAAAAAGCCCTGGGTTCAATTACCAAAATCAATAAAAGTAATAATAGTAATAATAACTAATGTAGAGAAAACTTTACATGCAAATAAATGAAATTAGAACTCTGTCTTATCACCATGGGTAAAAGTGAACTGAAAATGGGTTGAAAAAAAATAATATAGGAGAAAGGCTCCTTGAGTCTTGGTCTTGAGCAAGCATCTTGGCAATGTTTTAGTTGATACTACACTGAGAGCACAGGCAACAAGTGCTGAAGTAACCTAAGGTGAGTTCACCCAAGGAAAAAGCTTCTGTGCAGTGAAGGTCGACAAGATGGAAAGGCGACCTAAGCCAGGGGAGAAAGTGCTTGCAAGTCACGCACCTGATAAGCAGCAGTACCCGAAACTTATCAGGAACTCCATTCAGAAAAATAAATTAAAAAACAAGCAATAGATTTTGCCTAAATAGACATCGTTTTCCATTTTGTTACATGTCTTGGAATGAAGTTACTTTTCAAAATATAATCTCCTCCTTGATTTTGGCTTTTACGAGTTTCCAGGGAAAATCACTTTTGTTTTTCATTCACTAATATTTAACTCACCAAAAAGTGGAACCTAAAGTATCAGTAGCCAAGATAATTGCATGTTAGGAATTATAATGTTGTAAAACACTGATGGAAACTCACAGTATAATACCTTTTTTGGCAAAATAGTGAAAAACTGTTGTTTGCAACAAACTGAAGTTTTGAAGAATTCTATAATACTTTCCTCTTTTAAAATAAATTATAGTGTATGTATTCCACGTTTACAGTATAAAGCTACTACCAGAGATTACAGTAAATAATTTCTCTGGTGATATAAGTTCTTTAAAGATATATTAAATATGCATAGATGGAGGATAGTAGGAACAGTTTGGGCAGGGGACAGGAAATGAGGGGGCCAAGGCAATGGATCCATTACTCAGAGCTTGTGACTATATTTAATAATCACTATAAAGATTGAATTCAAGACAGCGTAACTTCTATAAAATTCTCCCTATTTAATTCCATCTGAAGCCTGATTATAAACTAGTTAGGAGTGGCTTAGCAATGAATAGTTTCAGTCACGTGATTTCTTATTGTGAGATTACCTTTCAGCTTATCTTTTTGTTGATTTAATTTTTTCTATCTTTTTTGTTCTCTGTGTAACAGGCTGTTTAAAATCCAGTTGATAGACATTTTGCATTGAAATTGTAAATATTCAAGTATGGTCTTGGAAACAATAGTTACAATAGTTAGGAAGCTGAGGCAGGAGGATTGTCTTTAGTTTCAGGCCAGCCTGGGCTGCATAGTGACTTCAGAACTAGCCTGGACTACAGAGTAAGAACCTGTTAAAAAAAAAAAAAAAGGACAGTAAAGTAACCTTGATCCTTGTATAATACACTTGAGAAAATGTTCACTTAAAATGTTTTACTTTCTAAACTTATTACAATTCCACTCATCTGGATAACTTCTACTTGGCAGCCAAGTTCCACCGCTCACCTTGCTACCCTGCTCTGGACTACAGGAGCCTGACCTGCATAGGGCGTGTGCAAATCATGGCCTCAGACTGACTTACTGAGGGAGTACACAAAAATAGGAGCACCCAACAATAGCAAAGTAGCAATGCAGACCACAGTATTTATTTTCCTTTTCCCTCCCTGCACATCTGATTATGCTAATTTCAAATCCTTGACTTTGTTCACATTTGCCACTTGGCCTTCTCCACACAGCTCTCTGTGTCTTTAGTCATGGGGGAGGGTAATATTGTATCCCATGGCTTGTGTGTTTTTGCTTCATTATTTTCCATGCCTTTTGTAAATGTCTTTTTGTTCAATACTCCTCAAATTGACCAACTGGAACATTACATCTGTTTTACATAATTGAGAGAGAGAGAGAGAGAGAGAGAAAGAGAGAGAGAGAGAGAGAGATTGTGTGTGTGAATGGAAAACAATATCGTTATTGTGGAATGCAATCTGGCAGTTTATTACAAAGCTAAATATAATCTTACTATACAAAGAAGCAAGTGTACTCCTTGATATTTACCCAAGTGAGTTGAAAATCTATGTTCACACAAAAACCTACCTTGAGAGCAAACAGGGTGTCTTCAGAGAAGTGAATGAGTAAGTAGAACATGATTAGTGATATAGAAAAATGAGTTATCAAGCCGTGGAGGAACTTGTGGGAACACTGAATGAATACTGTTTATTAAAAGATGAACACGTCTGAAAAGGCTAATTTTAACGACATGACATTCTAGAAAAGAAAATGTTATAAAGACAATGAAATGCTCAGTAGTTACAGTTCAAAAGGCAGGAAGGGGGAGGTCTACCAAGGTAGAGCATAGAGAATATTTAGGGAAATGAATGTTTTCTGTGTAATATTGTAATGGCAGCCACATAACACACTTTTGTCCCAACCCATAAAATGTACAACGAAGAGCTTGAGCTTTAATATAAGCTGCAGGCTTCAGTTAACATATCTGTCTTTACTCAAGTTCAACACATTGACCTCACCAATCCAAGGTATTAGTCCTAAAGAATCATTTCTTCTGTATACTTTAGAAAAGGATTGTGTTCTTCAGCGAAGTTAGTACTGAAGTGCAATATTTGATTTGTCAGGAGTAGGCAAGAAAAAATGGAGGAATTAAGAATTTCATATATTTTAGCTCAAGACCTCACTGCATCCTATTGGATATACTAAAATCTTTTTCCTCTATCAAAACTTATTATTTCTTGGCTAGTGCAAATACCATAGACGATTAAGGTTTCTAAATTATTTCTCTTCACTTGTTATACAATACCCAAAACCTTAACGTCTTCCTATTGCTTATAGAATGAATTTAAAAAATTTTGCACGCTACTGACCATTTCTCTTCTGTAATCTAAAATGAACTGCTTTTACTTCCCTTACAAGAACTATGTTCCCAGGGACTCGGTCTATTCATTCATTCTCATTCTCATATTCGTTTGGCTAAACTTGAAGAAAATACTGAGAATCACATAGCTGTACCAAATGTAACATGTGATACTTATTCAATTTTTTTCTCAAATTTTGGAATGTTGATTTCCTTGTTCCAGGAACGTAGAAGAAAACATATACTCTTGGGGTTGCAATAATATGTGTGTAAGCACTGATTTTCCCTTCCAGTTCTCTATCTATGAAATGGATCTTTGATTTAATTTTTGTAATAATTTTGTACTACATTTCAGCTTTTGTGTTATTGCAATACATACCCCAGTTAGAGTTATCTTCACAATGGTCAACTCCTCCAAGTACACCGTGAATCTAAGAGATCTGACAATGAATCTATAGTCCCAGATATGGTATGTCTACTGCCCTGAAGTATTGAACATTTAGTAGGAAAACAATCAGTGTATTATGAGATAAATTCCTCGACAGTAAGGATTATGTCCAGTTATTTTAAAAAGTAGTTCTAACACTTTCTACATGCTTTGTATATACCTAACATTAATAACAGATATGCTTATGATGATATGCAGAAAATGTGAATTGAGGATTTAGTAAAACAGGTAGGATCATACTCAATGAAAACATTTCAAGAAAAGACCAAAAACATTTTTAAAAATTGTTCGTTTTCTCTTTGTGTCATGGTATAATGTAGGGTTTGGTTTGCTCTCATTTGTGAAGCTACAGCTTAACAAAACCTGCAGTACCTACAGCAACAAAGACCGACTGTCAAAGAACTGCCCATGTTTCCAGTGACACTTGTTTTCTTACTTTATCTTGTCACTATCATTTAAATTTGTCCATGCAGTAGTTGCATATTCTGTAAATTTACATTTGATCCTCAAATAGTTCTGTGATATCTATTGTAATTTTTCCTGAAGCAGAGATATGCTGGCACACCTGGAGTTTTCCTTATTTCCTAAAGGCCAATGACATGTATTAATATACGGACTATGTCCTAAAATCCACCGAATAAAGTATTAAACCCATAATCCCAATCTTATTAATGTTACACATGATCAACTAATATTATTTAATTTACTGTTGTTCTTCCAAACCAGAAAATAGAACAGCACTGAATTGAATGCAAACATAATCTAACAATCCAACGATGTATTTGATTTTTGTTTTGGCTATTAGAATCCTTACTTAGGTTTTAAAATAATTCAGTGACTTATCACTTGGTTTGCAACTTGTTTTCCAGTTCACTTGAACTATCAGGAAAAGAGATAAGCTACAAAACAGGAGAAAACATTTGCTAACTATACATCTGACAAGAGGCTAATGTCCAGAATATAAAGAACTAAAGCAGTGTCATAGGAATAAAATTTTCTGATTTAAAACAAGGAAAAGATGTGAACAGACATTGTTTAAGACATAAAAGTTATATGTTCAACATCATGAATAAGAGCAATGCAAGTTAGAAGCACAGAGATGGTTACCTCACTCCAATCAAATTGGTTTGTTATAAAAATGATAAAAAGTTCAGAAGTCTTGGCAAGGATATGCAGAAATGTCAACTCTTCCAGACTGTTGGTGGGAACGTAAATCAATCAAGTCATTATGGAAAACATTATGGAGAGTCTTCAAAATCTATTAACTGGGTATATATCCAAGGGAAAAGTCAGTGTCATACAGAAACCTACACACTCTGTTTATTGCATTGCTACTCACAACTGCCAGGATACAGAATCAATATAACTGTCCATCGATAGATGAATGCGTACAAAAAATGTGGTATGTATTCACAACAAAATACTGATGCCACGAACAAGAATGAAGTCTATGGATTTGCAACAATAGGAGTGAACCCAGAGGACCTTAGATGAAGTTAAATAAGCCGGACACAGAAAGACAAGTATCACATACTGTCACTCCTAAGTGTAATATAAAATGTTCACCTCAAAGAAGTGGATGGTAGTTATCAGTGGTTAGATTATGTGAGGGAAAGATGGAGATAGACGAGTCAAAGGATGAAGGATCAGGAGACAGAAGAGATAAAGAGATGTATTGGAAAGCAGGTTGACTACTGTTAATTGTAATATATTGTGTTCTTGAGAAAATACAAAAGAGGTATGAACAATTCTCACCCTCTTTACTTAGAAAAGCCTCAAATTGGTCTGTCTTTATTGAAGAGTAGTGCTTCACTGTGTACATACACTATAGGTTTTTTTTTCTTAATCCACTAGCCTGGTGGTGGGTATTTCGATGTCTTCCACAGTTTAGTTACTGTTAGTGCTGCTATAAACATGGCTATTTCCCTACTTGTAGGCAAGTGGATGCAACTTGAGGCCAACATGCTTACTGCAGTAAGACAAACTCAGAATATAGCCATTCTGTAGAACCAAGTGGGTGTGATAGGGGAATTGGGTGGCACGAGGGAGAGAGTGGTAGGGTCAATGAGTGGGCAGGAGGGACTGTAACATTGTCATTATATGTATGTGCACAGAATCTTCAAGCTCAATGTAACCATTGTATATTGCATATATATACTAATAAATACTGGGGGGAAAAGAGTTCTCACCCTACAAATGAAAACAGAGTAAAACAACACACTGATTGATTAGCTGTATTTTAATCACTGATATGTGTATGTACTTCACAACATCACATTATATGTGATAAATACATTGAATTTTATCTATTTAAACTTAAACTGAATTTCTAGATACACTAAGGTAAGCTTAAAAATACAGCCATAGTATTATCTCCTTTTCTCAGAATCATAAAGTCTTCTCACGTTATTGTTAAAATAAAATCTAAACCCCCTCACTGTGGACATGATCCTTGATGATCTGTTCCCTGACAACCTTTGACCTCCTCCTCAGCCCGATCTCTGCCTCTTGCCCTTACCAGTCATCCTTTCCTTTCTTTCACTCAGGTTACTCCAGTTGCTACGCAGGTGCATTTTCCTTTAATTACTTCCTGCAGGTATCTCCTTGGGTGTTCCCACATGACAGGAGCTCCTTTACCATCTGACCTAACAGCCAGCTCGCCACAGACGTGGATAACGACACATGCGCAGATAAAGCTATACAGATACTCTGTGTCATCACACATTACCATCATTAGTTATGAATTTGTTATCAATTTATTTCTAGTTTTTGTCTTCCTTAACTACTTTTACCCTTAGGTCTGAAAACAGCTCCGGGCATACAGTAACAACAACAAAAAACTGCAGCTGAATGAATTCACACAATCATAATAGAGTGTATGGGGGATATGGAAGGCTTTTAATGGAATGGAATCATCCCAATTCACCAAAAGCAGGGTTTTCCATTCAATTCACTTCAGATAACAGAAGCAGTGAAGAAGTGCCTCAACTCAATTTCGGAGCTAGGATGACAATTGGCCATCTTGAAATTGTTGGACTTCTAAAAGCACAGTAATCCTTTCTGTGTCTCTGGATTTGAAATCAACCAGTTTCAAAGGAACTGAAATGTGCAAGATGGATGAAGAGGGCTGGGAAAGATCTTCCAGGGTAGGAAAACAGAACAGATTTATTAGCTGGGTGGGAAAGATTCAGCAGGACTGAACTTTCTAACCTGGGAAACGAGGTGCATTTACCTTCATTGGGAAGCACCTACTCCTCTTAAACAACAACAGGGCCTTGCATCACTATCAGCACTGCTCCTCCTGAATAAGCATTGTTTGGAAGGATTAATACAAGCCTGGTAAGACTTCAATGGCAAATGAGCTGATAGAGACGGTTATAACATAAAATAGACAGAAGAAAGCAATAAAATTTAACTCTTAAAAGATTACGAAACATCATGAGAACATTAAAAATCCTAACCACAGAGCACGTTTATAGGTAGGAGGCTTTGTTCAAACTGAGGTCCTTAGTCAGGTGCCATTTCTCCCTTTCTGAATTTGCGGAAGACAACAATTTCTGTGGGAACAGACCAGACCTACATGCTGAGTAAGGGAACAGAACACGGCTGGAGCCCTGTGGAGTGAAATTAGTCTGCTTTACACTTGAAGGCAATGATTTACAATTTCAATTACTAACCAATGATTTGGCCTAAACCTTTCTGTATCACTAAGATCTGCCCATGCAACCTAACCCGGGAATTACAATATACCAATAGCTCTCAAACTTGATCACTCAACACAATCATATAGAGATCTTGTTAAAACACTGACTACTGAGCCCTGCTTCCTGAGATTCTGATTCAGTAGATTTAGAATATGGTTCTATAATTTGCATTTTGAACAATTTCCTGGGAAATGGTAATATTGTTGGTCTGAGGATCACGTATTGAGAATCACTTTCATAGTCATATTTCTCTGTCACCAGAGAAAGTGTTCTTAAAATATTAAAAATACAACCCTGATGTAGTGCACCAGTACGAGACTAAGATATTCGTTCATCCTTGTCATCGGCGGTAGGGCAATTTCACACTCTCCTGAACCTCTACAACATGTAATCCTTGGATGAAGTGTTGGTTACCCAAATCACTAGTGAGACAGAGGAAACAGGGAAATAAGAAGCAGAGAAATATTTCCTAGTCTGTGTCTTAGAAACAGAGTCTGACTTCTACGAAAGGGGTTTTGAAACATCTAACTAAACACATCCACCTGTTGTCAATCCCGAAAGCCAGGCATCAGGGAATCAAACTACCTGCCAGCACTTTCTCCAAAAGTTTATGACAATTATGAGCTGCTTTTGCTCACATTTGAATATAATTCCAAGTTTAACTTCTTTCTAATACTAAGAGTTCTTAAAAGTATACTTTTAACAGAAAAGCAAATCTTGAACTACATGTTTTTGTAGCTTATTGGTCTATTATGAAAGAGACTTTTTCCTGTCTGAAACACTTGAACCATGTTGGGTGCTTTTCAATGTAATCTTTTCACATCAAACTGTGAAAAATTATTTTTCACTTAAGTATTCTATGTAACAGATGTCCAAACATCATCTCTAAAGCCAAAAAACCCCTCAAAATATCCACCTCTCCTAAGAAATTTTTGATAATGGGACTTTCATGAGCTCTGTGTCAATACCAAGAATAGTACTTGGATCCCAGTGAGGCCTTCATATCCTTACTCAGTGACTGGCTGCACGGTTCAAGTGAATTGAGAGTGCATTAACCATAACTGATGTTACGATCACGCATTTGTGCTTCTCAGAATGAGCTAGTGACTCAAAACAAAGTTTATGTTTGCAAACTGCAAAATGACCTAATATATAGAAAGCATAACAGCAGAGTACCAATTTAAGTGGTGTAAGTGCTCTTCATACGATTGCGAGCACAGTAAGAGAATCATATCTATTCACAAAAATATGTTTATCAAGATCTCAGAAGATACATTTCTTTACTTTTTCTTAGCAGGTTAGAGATTTCTAGAACTCAACTCTAAAATGATCAATAGACCCTTTTGTAGCTTCTCTCTGAAAATCCCCTATCCCTTACATCACTTTTTGCTTTAGCAATGTTTCGTTATCTTTTACTGCTCAGAGACTAAGCCTTCATAAACCTTGTTAGAAGTGTGACTAGGTGAAGGACAAATAAAGGACATGGGGAATGCTCTACGCAGTCCTAGGGTTCTATTTGTTCAACATTAGGCTGCTGAAATTACTATGAACAAAATGACAGATGTATGGCACATAATATTAATAATTACCTTGATGTAAATGAATTAAATTCTTAAAAGACCTTACTATACACTGCCCGCAAGAGTTTCATTTTATCCCTAAGGACACATGTAAGACTAAAAGTAAAAAGAAAAAAAAAAAGATATTCCATACACATGAAAGCCATAAAAAGGCAATAACAGATATATCAGATAAAATAGAATTTAAGTCAATAATTGTAAAATGAGCAAAGATCGACTTACCAAGCAAATACAACAAATGTAAATATATATGCACCAAACATCATAACACCTAAATATCAGAACACCTAAAAATAAGATAAATATTAGTAAATGTGATGAGAGAAATAGCCTATAATTATGGTAGGAGACTTTAATATTCCACTTTCAACAATAGGAAATACTGGACTTCAACTAGTCTCTACAAAAATAGACCTAACGTACTGAACATTCCTTCATACAGCAGCAGAGTAAGTATTTTTCTGAAGGGTACATGGAACATTTTCCAGGATAAATCACGTTAGGCCAAAATAAAATTTTAAAACATTAAAGAGAGTGATATGATACCAAGTATCTTTTCTGATCACATCGAATGAAACCATAAATCAATATAGAAATTTTTAAAAAATTCTTATGATCTGAACATTGAATAACATGCTCTCGAGAAAACAAAAGGTCAACACAGAAATTAAAAGAGGAATTTTAACATACTTTGAGAGAAATCACAACATACCAAAGTCTACTGAGTGGAGCAAAAGACGTTACAAGAGAGAAGTCTGATGATGTTGAGAAAATTGTATATTCAAATGTAGAATAATAAACTTAGACTCTTATCATCCACTACGTACAAAATGCATCTCAAATTATGCTAAAAACTGAATTGTAAGATATGCAACTGCAAGACTACTAGAAAAATACAGGGAAGTGTGCCACAACATTGCTTTTATCAGTGAATTTTTGAATATTAACTCAATTCCACAAGCAACAGAAGCAAAACAGACAATTTGGGTCACACCATCCTAAAAAGCTTCTGTACATACACTGAAACACTCTTCAGAGTGAAAAGATACCTGTACACCTTGGGAGAATACTCGCAAGCCATGCATCTAAGATGAAGTTAATATCTAAAATATATGAGGAAGTGAACAAGTAAGGGAACAAATAATCTGAATTTAAAATGGACAAAACATATGGTAGAATTTTTCTGGCCAATAGATACATGAAGAAATGTGCAATATAACAAATCTTCAGAAAAAATGAAAATTAAAAACCACACGAGTACCTCACAAAATCAGAATGAGAATTATCAAAAAGATGAAGATTATTGTTGGAGAGGGTGTGAAGAGAAGGGAACCCATGCAACTGTGAGTGAGAATAAAACTTGGTTCAGCGATTATTTAAAAAAAGAAAAACCTGATGGAGATTCCTAACAAAATTAAAGACAGAATTACAACCTATAGTCCAAAGGAAATGAGGTATCTCAGGGAGATACCTCACAGCTATTTTCGTAACAACCATACTTACAATAGCTAAGAAATGGAATCAAGCTGACTCTCCATCAAGAAAGAATAGATAATGATTGTAGGGTATATGTTCACAACAGAAATCTATTTAGTCCTGAATGAATCGAGGGGCATCATATAAAATGTGATAAGCCAGGAACAGCGAAACCAATAACACATAATCTCAATTTTATGTAGAATCTATAAAAAGTCAAAGTCCTGGGGCTGGAAGATTGACATAGCAGTTAAGGCACTTGCCTTGCAAGCACAGGCCCTGAGTTCAATTCCCCAGCACCACATAAAGCCAGGTATGGTGATGCACGCCTCTAATCCCTACACTTGGGAAGCTGAAGCAGGCCGACTGTCCTGAGTCCAAGGCCAGACTGGGCTACAGAGACACACTTACTGTGTCAAAAAATTAAAAAGGAAAGTCAAAGTCATAGCAACAGAAAGTAGAATGGTAGTTAAGAGAGTCTGGGAAGATGGGGGGGGGGGGGTCAAAGAATTCAAAACTTCATTTCTGAGGAATAAGTTCAAGAGCTCTATGGTACAACATGGTGGCTATAGTTAATAACAATGTATTACATTCTTAAAAATCACTCAGTAGATTTATGTATTTTTAACTACGCAAAAGAATATGTGAAGAAGTGCATAACTGATTAATTTGGGTTAGCCATGGCACAGTATACACATATTTCTGAATATTTCATATTTTGTCAATTAAATATATGTTTTTACAGTTAGTATTACTTTAAGACTGCAGGTCCAAGGTCCTAATGTAGTTCCCTGGCAGAAAAAAAAATGCATTTCAAGACCAGAGGGAAAACATAGGTTTTAAAATGTAATTCAAAGCATGAAACTTGACCTTTTGGTGATGAAATGAAAGAGTGGGCTAAATGAGAATAAACATTGAAAAGGCACCAGACATTTACGAGGAATAGGTAACCTCAGTCAGTAATCACTTTCATTTGAATAACTCCCATTAGCTAACCTAAATAAAGAAGAACAAAATATTTGTACTAGGATTTAGAAGCACACGAAATATCAAGATCACCATGAACAGACTGTATAGTTCGGGTTGTTTTGGAGACATAAGAAAACCAACTCATTAAAAATGTCTCAGTCATAGTAAAATTATATTTAATATGGATAATATACAATTATTGATACTGAATTTCAACTACATTGTTCATGTAAAGTTTAAAAATTGAAATCTTTGTCAAAATGTTCCTTTTTCCATGGGTTTTGCTTTTCATTTTTATCTTGTACCATTTACTTAGCACCATTATAAAGTATTATACTCTTTCGAGCATCACAGCTCAAATTGTTCTGTTCACCTTGGCCTGACTCGAAAGACTAGACTAGCAGTGAGTATTTTTACATGCTGTCTCAGATTTCAGAAGTTATAGGACTCCTGAATACAGTTAGACATAGAGTTTACAACACAGTAACTATCTCCAAATGTGCGAATAGAAATAGGAACCCCCTTATCAACCACCTTCCAAAGGGTAGTAAGAACCAAGGGCCCAATTAAAGCAAAATTCATTTCATGTCAACCTAGTGCCAATGACTCAAAATGACAGATACACAGAAACCCCCATAATTATTTGCACCCATAGTGAATCAATAGTCTGACATAAAAGAACTCTGTCCAGTAAGCGTCCTATCTAGTGGGCTCATTTTAAAATGTGATTTACAGAGTACTTAGTACCTTAAAGTAATGGCATGACCACCTTTCCACTCTATTTAATAAGGATTATTTTAAAATAGTCTCTCTTCCTTCCTCAAATCCCCCCTCCCAATATTGAACAACTATTTTTGCTCCCATACACGTTGGTGCATATAACTGATTTATACGACCTTTTTCTACCTAAATTATGAAATCTGCAAGGGTGGTAACTGTGCCTCAGTGCCTGGCTCATCAAGAACACTAAATAAATCTTTATTGAACAGGGACATCCTAGGTAATCCGAGCATAATCACAGTTATTCATGTCATTCAACTAATCCTGAGTGCCAGCTACTCTGCCCAAGATAAACTGTTAGTCATTAAGATAAAAGCATAAAGATATATGTTTCTATCTATACGTAGTTTACAGTCTGGTTTGGGAGGTAGATCCAAAACAGGCACCTTCGGTAGAATGTAGAAAACGATAAAGTTACACAGAAGGACGTGGAAGGACTCACACCCGGAATGTTCATAGTTTTGATTTAGATGCATCCTTCTGGCAAGACGTGTGACATGGGTTCAGGGAAGAGGACGTAGAACAGACATAGATGATAAAGTCTTAATTTTTCCCAGAAGTATACATCCTTGAGAAAAGACCATTTAATTCTCTATTTTCCAAGAGTTTTCTATCTTAGCCACTGTCTGCTAACTGTGTCAAATGAACTTATCAAGTCTCTGGTTTTCTAAATGCCTCTTCTTCACAGAAGCTACAGAAGATTCCAAGAACCCACTCGCGCCACACAGAAAAGTGCGTGATTCTTTAGCTTCTTTCCTACTATCGTTGAGCTAGAGAATAAGTTTCAAAATAATCTTAGAGATTAAATATATGGATTCATATGGAGGGCTCAGTATGGTGCCTGGTACAGTCAAGTCTCAAAAATGTTTACTATTTTTAGGAATGATCCTATGTGAATGAAATATATAACGTCAGTTCAGTCTCAGCAAGAGACAACCCTTATAGTTAGTTCTGCATATTACAAAATTACACAGTTTCATATTACAAAAAACGGAAAACGGGTGTATAGCCTTATTGACACTTGTCTTGGTTACTTCTCCGTTGCTGGGACAGAACACCCAACACCCACAATTGAAGGAAGGAAAGAATGACTTAGCTCACACTTTCACAAGGTCTTTCACACTCACAGTTCACCGATGGGGCAGTCAGCAACCATGAGGCCCATGGTATGCGCTGGAGAGCTGCTAGTCCCATTGCAAACAGAAGCCACATGAATGAAGCTGGAGCGAGCCAATGAACTTTCCCGGGGCGGAGCTGCAACAACATTTCTTCTTCCCTCCTCTAAGTACTTGAAACTGCCAGATGTTTCTCCCTCACTTTCTGGCACACAAGTCAGTAACACACACGCGAATTCTCTGCCCTAGTCAATCTCCATTCTCAACAACTTCATCTTTCCAGGTCAAACCTTAAACACCAGCCAGGCCCTCCCTCCCAGCAACACACAGTTCCAAATACGCGATGCTTCTGGGGGACACTCAAGATCCTAACCATGGCAATACTTTAACTATGCTTTGTTAAAAAAAAATAAATTCTGTATTTTATTCCTGCCTAAAACATCACCATTTAGTAACACTTTTCAAATACATATATATTTTTTAAAAATCAAACTATGCAGCAGGAGACTGAGGCAGGAGATTTTCAGGTAAAAGTCA
>PVKB01002934.1:225082-239059 GCA_004027205.1 Ctenodactylus gundi
AAAAAAAAAAAAAAAAAAAAAAAAAAAAAAAAAAAAAAAAAAAAAAAAAAAAAAAAAAAAAAAAAAAAAAAAAAAAAAAAAAAAAAAAAAAAAAAAAAAAAAAAAAAAAAAAAAAAAAAAAAAAAAAAAAAAAAAAAAAAAAGAAAGAAAGAAAGAAAAGAAAAGAAAAAGAAAAAGAAAAATTAATAGTCTCTGCCCTCAATCATCCCACCTTATATAATCTTGTGGAGAATTACTTACATTATAATTTTAATGAGATGTCAAAAGACTAAGGAAGACTAAGGAAAATATGCATGTGCATAAAGAATTTAGTCTGTGTTATAATCTTTTATATTATCTTGTAACATAAAGGCTTACTTTCATTTAGTTCATAGTAACTAATTTCAAAGCAAATAATGTGTTCCACTAGGGAACAAAGTCAGTTCAATAGTAACGAGTCACAGAACTTGAATATTTCATATATATATATATATATATATATATATATATATATATATATATATAACATATATGAGAATATTGTCAATATGAGTTAACACTCTATTTACTCAGCCAATTCACTCAGTGACAATAGGTAACTTCTTGTGTAAAATGGTAAGGATATCAAAAATCAAACTTACTCCTGACCTCAAAGTGGTAATAAGATAAATGTACTGTGAACCAATAATTCCTATTAAATGTAGAATGTGACTAACATATTAAGTGAAACAAAGAGATATAAAATGTTGAGAGAGTTACTGTCTGGACAGAAACATGTTCTAATTCACTAACAAATCTCTAAGACCTAAACAAAGTTTGGTGTAGAGATAATCCCTCAGTTTTGACTGAATAGGTGGGCAGAGGATTAGAGTTAGCAGGAAAAGATCTAGGAAAGCTTTGTCATGGTAATATTTGATCTGGATCTTGAAAGAACTGGTACAAATGTGACTCAAATTAGACATGCACTTTAGAAGACAAAATGCTTCTTTTGATCTGTTATTGAAAAATAAACTGCCACTGGAATGTGGAACCAACTGAATGCGGAGTTTTGAAATACGAACTGTACTTCCTGGAGGTTTGACAGACTGCTGTATTTCTATATCCATAATCATGTAATACAACACTATGAATTTGAACTAGGAGGAGGCCATACGGTTAAGTTGAAGTCAGTGAGATGTAAGTAAGAGTATAGAATTTCAAAGTTAAATGTGGACATCCTTAATTTAGAATGTTCATAGTAATCTAAGAACAACATTCACACTATTATTTAGATTTAGCCTTCTAGAGCACCAGAGACAGAGTTTAACAGTAGATTCTAAGACACTGCTGCCAGATAAAGCTTCCCCACTCAGTAATATTTGCCTTTAATTTTTAAAAATCGGGCTATGTTGTTAATTCTACTGTTCTCCTGAAAATACATTTTCTTTGTAGTAGGTAAGGCACAGATTAAACAAACTTCAATTTCTACAAACTCAAAGCTAATGGCTCAAGTAAGATATAGATATTTTGCTCTTCGGATACAGAAATTTTTGACAGAACTGAATGAGCACTGCAGCACTAGGGTCTCCAGAGACCTAGGGTTGTGTGATGACTCAACCACCTTTAATCCATCTTTTCTAAGGCACGTTGGCTAATTCCCTTTTGTCTGGTGGAAAAGAAAGTAATTCAAGGCAAACAGCTAAATCACTGTAGAGATAATCTTTAAGCTCTACATATTACTTCTGTGACATTTAAAGAAAACAGACTAGATAAATAGGAAATATGGAATAACTACAATTCAAAAAATAACATGTTATGAGCTAAAAATAACAATGAGATTCCCAGGTAAGCAGATAAATGTAACTGTCCATAAGACAAGTAATTGTTGCTTGTATTGGGAAAGTAGCACTTTGAAGAGAAAGGGAACCAGCTAAAGAAATATTGCACTGGAAGATTTGTTTCTAAAGGAGAAATCACAGGTCTCTCAGGAATTTTTAAATTGAATGCCTGGGATGATGATATTAAAAACGGTGAGACAAAAGTAAAAAAAAAGTTAATTTATGAAAGAAATTAGTACAGTAGGAGGTTGAACTGAGGACTCACATGACTTCAAAGTGAAGTTCATCTCAAGAGGATGGATCTGATTATTATAAAATTTCATGCTCACTTCCTTTTGTCAATAAAAATTTAAGATTTTCCCTCTCCTATGAATTAACGTTTATCACATTATTTGCATCATGTATTGTGGTTTGTCTGTAGTTTTGCACAAATGTCTTAGGAGTTCTATTTTTCTTGTCTCTAAGTAAGAAATGGAATTTTATTTTCTGATTCTGGGTAGAAATTCTTGTGCCTTGGTCCCTGTCTTTCTTCCCGAGGAAAAAGAAATAAAAGTATCAGACATTGGTCCCCAAACTTTTTTTTTTTTTAAACCAGAGACCATTTTAGTTGGGACCACGCTCCGATGGATGAGGGTCGAATGGGGGACACTCATGATGCAGTAGGTCTTTGGAAGCTAGCTTTGAAATGGCAAGAAACAGCAGGAGAGGGGTGGGGTTTCAAACAGTCACAGTCAATCAGCAGCAGCGTTAGAAACTCATAGGAGAATGCTGACAGGAGGCGGAGCTTTACTCACCTACTTGCAAACTCTGCTCATTTGTCCCTGGGGATCTACTCCCTCCAAGGAACCTGGGCTTGAGGACCTCGGTGAAGACAAGCTGCCCGAAAACCCTGCCTTAAGGAGGTGCTGTGAAAAAGAACATGGACGCAAAGGCTACTTAACTCCTCAGACTTAATTTGATTCCTTCTGCTCACTTTGATGATGACGGGAATCCCAAGCTTTCGAGCCTTACCTCCTTACCTACTGGTAATTGTTGATTAGTCTGCATTTACTTGCCCAAATAGCAAATCTCTGGAATTGACTTCTTGTTCAGTCCTCTACTATCTGACAGAACTGGTCCTTGCCTACTAAATTGTCCATTTTTCTTTTTTTAATTAAAAATTCCATATTAACTGACAATGAATCATGTAATAAGCCTCATACAGCCATCAACCAGCTTCCCCCTATATCACTATTAGGCTAATCTTTGGTCTTCACATACCCACATACATCTGTCCCTGGCACATGCATACATACATGTGCAATTATTGATACATCTAATATATTTTAAAATAAACCATCAAAAGTTACTTTATGTTAGATATGCATATTTTCATGATTACCTATGTCTTTTTATGATTAGTTTGATTTCAAATATGGTCTACAAATTAAATGTAGAAATTAAATCTTTGTTCTCTTTTATTCTACAAAAGTTCATTAACCCCTACTCCTGCTTTGTATTTTTGAGAATAAAGTAAAAGAAAGAAGGTCAGACTCATACGTAGTACAGCCAAATGCTTATTTGCCTTTCCGGAACTTTGTGGAATCATAACATTTTTGTTGCTAAGAGCTGATTCTTCCTTGGTCGAAGTATACACACTGCCTCCTTGGGGTACACACTGTCTTCACTCCTACCACTCACATGTGACAAGTATTCTTCAGTCTAGAAGCATTCATTGACTTCTAGGTGTATTCTTTTAATGTTTCACACCAAATGCTGTTGGGATTTCTTAAAGAAATTCATAGACAATGACAAATGTTTTTCGAATACTTTGGTATTTCACCAAATTACTGAAAGACTTTGAGTAAAGTACATTAGAAATTTTAAAGACAACCAGTATATCACTGAAGACATAGCAAAAATAATAACAAAAGATTTTCATAAATCAGCCAGATCAAACAATTGTAATATGAAAGCACCAAACAAAGAAGACTAGATCATTTGATCTAATGCATTCCTAGAATGTATGTTCCTCCCACAAAAAAAGCTTTATAATAACTCACGCAAGTTACATACTAGTACTCTAATTGTATCACTTCATATAATGCTTATGTTTGAAGGTACACATTTATGGAACAGAGGAAGTACTCAACTGTTACTAATGAATGTGTTGTTCCTGACAGAGCCTTTACCTGTTCCTTTATTTTGCATCACCTTTATGAACACCAACAACGACATACTAGTGTGGTAGCAAAGTAATTTTAAATATTTACCAAGATGGGAACTGGACGATTACAATACAAAACAACAGAAGTAGCAAAAAGCTATATTCTTGATTCCAAATGAAAGTGTAGTGATTGAGCAAAATGATGTAATACCCTAAAAATAAAAAAAAAATAGTCCTGATCAATGGTGTTACTATCAGTTTGAAGGACACATACAAGGCAGTATGGTAATTTCTATGTGTCTAGAAAAAGCACTGATGGGTCTAGGTGAAATATTAACTACTAAATCACATCAAACTATGAGCAGCCAAGGTTATGACGAGAAAGAGGAAACTTCTATGTTCATAAAAAATACTTTTAAATGAGCAATGATTTATACTTTAAAATGTAACTGTCACAAGTTTTCAGTCACTTGAATCTATTACCAGTAAGTAATGTTACCAAATTGACAGCTTAAATCAGAGAAAAACTCACAATAATAGATGAATAAGTAGACGTGCTGTATTTCAAAAATATTAACTGACTTAGAACTACAGTAACTCCCTATATTAGTCAAGGAATGCCAATTTGGAATTGGCATTTTTGAATAAATAACCTATTTCTTGGGCCAAAGCATCTTAGCCACAATTTCTACATGTGGAATAGAGTTCATTTCCTCTCACGGATATCAGGAAGAAAACTATTACTAAAAACAAACAATACTTAAAGTGTTCTTAACTACATTCTAGATCTAGATACACAGAGAAAAATTCCACTACTCACTATTGTATTGGAAAAATAATAACATCCACTGTGGAAAACATACATTTTTCTTTTAATCTTATTTAAATAAATCTAACTGAATAAATAATGGCATGACCAAAATGTCTTTTTCATTTCCAGTACTGTGCCCTCTGGGAAGTATGTATCCTCAAAACCGAGTGGATTTCACCTGGACTTATGCTCCTAAAATACTGCATTAAAACCTGAAACAATTATTCAACCTCATTTCTTTATTTCATTTTTTTCCAGCTGAAAACCTTGCAGCTTGTAAGATTCTCGCTAAATATATGTTTCACGGACCTTTAATAAAAGGTGAGGAAGAATCCCCACGTTGCCTACCAGAGGGATTCCTTCACTGAACATATACCACTATAAGTTTCTCAGTTATAATTTTACCTTTCTCATTTTGCACAAAGAAATTAAAGCCATGAAATCAAAGTAAAAATTATTTTTTAAAATTAGAATTTAAATTTTTCTTCTTGTGAAATGCCATACTGAAGTTACTAGACTTCAACTGCTTTTTGTCTAGGTTGATAGTGATGAAAAATTCTCTTTCAAAGAGATTTGTTTTAATAGGAAGAAGATATGCCAGTACGATTGTTGAGACATTCACTTTTGCCTCATGAAATAAAAATCAAATCACAATATAATACTGTATCTTCATGCACCCGTATTATTGTGTTACTTTCAGGTGAGTGGGATAAATGGGGTTAAGATGTAATTCATGCAGCAGCATTTTTTTCTAAGGAGTAAATGGATATTTATTTTCCAGAGCCCCTATATCATTTTCTCAAAAAATCTCCCAAATACACATTTCTGGCCCTTCTTGTAATTCCTAAGAACAGTTTCTTACAGACACAATTCCTCTGAAAATATCTTGAGATCATATGCATATAACTGTGAGAGAATAAGTTCTCCTTTAATAAAATACCCCAAATGACAACACTAACACACTCAGGTTGGAGCTGACAGCTACGTTTTTAAGGCTTCATTTTTTAGAATTGTTTTATGTTCATAGTATAATTTAGAAGAAAACAGAGATTTTCCAGGTAACTCGGGACCTCATCTGCACAGAGCCCTTCCTATTCCCAACATCGCTCACCAGAGCGGTACATTTGCTGCAGCTGGTGAACATGTATTGCTGAATTATAACGACCCAAAGTTCAGAGTGAACATTAAAATGCAGTACTGGTGTTGAACATTGTACATTTTTTCTATCATTAGGTATCATACAGAACACTGTCCACCTCTTCACCCCTTCTGAACCTGTGACAACCACTGATCGCTTCATTAATTTTATAGTTTTGTCTTTTCCACAAGGCTGTATATAATTGAGGCCATATAATATGCAGCCTTTTCAGATCACCTCCTTCCACTTAGGATTTTGCATTGAAGGTTTCTCAGCAGTATCTTTCTGATGACTTGATAGCACCTTGTATTTACCACTAAATATATGCCACTGTCTGGATGTATTAGTTTTGTTCACTTCCTTATGGAAGAACATCTTGCTTGCTTTTATCATGGTAATGAAGCCGCTATCCATGTACAAGAGTTTACGTATAGAGAAGTTTTCAGTTCCTTTGAGCCAATAGTAAGGCGTGTGATTACTGGATCTTTAGGGAGGAGTATGATTGGTTTTGTTAGACACCACCAGGCTCCCGAGCGGCTGTGCCATCTTGCATTTCCACCAGCGACAAAATGAGCCCTCCTTTTGGTGCACAGCCTTGACCCCATGGGTGCTGTCAAGTGTTCCAGATGTTGAACACTGTAACAGGTGTGCAGAACTTTTTCACTGTTCCTTTAATTTGCAATTCCCTGATGATGTACTAGGTGGAGCACGTTATTATATGCTTGCCACATACATATCACATTTGGTTAAAATCTTTGCCCTAGCTTTCAATTCAGTTTTTGCTTTTTATACTGTTGGACTGTAGGAATTCTTTTTTGTATTTTGGATAAATGTCCTTTATCAGATGACCTTTAGCAAATGTTTCCTCCCAGTATGTGGCTTGTCTTCTCATCCTGCTGACTTTGTCTTTCATTGAAAAAATTTTTTTTAATTTTACCGAAGTCAAGATTTTCAGTAATTATCAGTCATTTATTTCATGAATTATCTCTTTAGTGTTATATCCCAAATGTCATCACCCTAGACGAACTCATGTAAGTTGTTTTGCTATGTTATCTGCTAGAAGTTTTATGGTTTTTCATTTTAGATTTAAGGTCATGATCTATTTTCAATTAATTTTGGAGAATATATAACTATCTGTGCCCTTTCCATTTTTGCATGTGGGTGTCCAGTTGTTCCAATACCATTTGGTGAACAGAATCTCCCACTGATGGTACATTGTCTTTCTTCCTTTGTCAATGATATGACTGTATTTATGTGGGACCATTTCTGGGCTCTGCATTATTTCACTGGCATGTTTGTTTCTTACTATACGAAAATCATACTTTCTCCATTACTGTAACTTTATACTAAGTGTTCAAATCTGGCAATTTCAGTGCTCCACAGTTCCTACTTCTCTTTTAATAGTCTTTTGGTTAAAAAGTCAATATTAAAAATTTTAGTACACAATGAGATACTGTGTATGCAAAATGCCTTAATTATTAGTAAGCCAATGTGTTATGTGACCAATAACCATTTTTAATAGGCTTTTGGCTCTTTTGAGGATTTTTTCTCCTATGTAAATTCTAGAATCAACCTTTTAATGTCTACAAAATAATTTACTGAGATTTAAAAATTGAAATAACGGATTTTTAAATCTTAGCACACAATAATCGTACATATTTATGGGGAACAGTGTAGTAATTTGATAACTGAATACAGTGCATATCAATCAAATCAAGATTTTCCTTTTCTTAAACATTAATCAGTTCTGTGTACTGGGAGCTTGGAACTCCTTTATTTCAACTCTTCACAAAATATGTAGTAGGTGTTGATAAGCTATTTTTGTCTTGTGATATGGATCATTAGAACTGATTCCTCCTACGTAAATGTATTTTGCTACCTCCGATCAAAAACTCTCAGTTCTCCTTTCCTTCCCATGTTTAGTATCTACTGATCAATATTAAAGTTTATGTTTCTAGAAAATTGAATGGAGTTGCATCCAATCTATAGATAAATTTGAGACTATCTGAATCTTGATAATGGTGAGTTTTCCTATCCATAGATATGAAATAATCTCTCCATCTATTTAGTGAATTTCATTTATCAAATTTTATAGTATTCCTCATGTAGATCTTGCATACATTTTATTGGATATATATCCCATTATTTTTGACAATTAATAGTGTAAATGACATTCTATTTTTAATTTGAAGCTTCCCTAGTTGCTTGCTGGTATAGGAAAGTTGTTAACTGTTGTATATTAACTTTGAATCCTGCGATATTACTAAAATTGATTTTTATTTCCAAATTTTTAAAATTTAATTTTTCAGATAATATTTTACATGATACAAAGCCACAGTTTGAGGTATCAGGAGTGGGTGTGGGAGCAGCTGTGTGTTGGGTGTGTAAGACAAATAATAACCAAGGAACTTTATCTAAATTTGTTCAAATTCCTACTTCTCTCCATTACATTTTGACTATATTCATATTGTCGTCTTGCGTAAGACTACAAAAATTTACAGCTATACAGTTCCTGTAATTTTCAAGCACTGTGTATGAAAGACAAAACCAAATTCTAACTACCCAGTGGTTCAAACTGTTAGAATTTCATGTATTTATTTTCAAGTTTTTGGAACCTTTCATTTACCTCGTCACCAGAAACTCAAGACCTAAGTTTCTTCCATTAGCACAACTTCTTAAAGTAAGCAGCACATCAGAGCACTTCATATAATTTTATCAACTTCTGAACAAGTGTTTTGAGTTGGTAACAGTGTGTTGGATTTCATCAACAGTATTTCTGTTTATAGAGAGTGAAGTGGTTTGGCTATCTTAATATATACCTTTTATCTTAGGACATAATAACAGCATTATTAAATATGACAAAAGAAAAAGTACAATGCCCAAGTCTGGTAAGACCTTGTGTTATAATTTTTATTCCTTCCCCTATGTTCTTCTTTTCAGCCCTAAACAGTGTTATTTTATTGACTTCACTTGAGAAGAAATCCTCCAAACTGAGTTTTCTCTAGGGCACTAATTTCTCATTCTTGAGGACTATCTTTGAGTATATTTCACATTTTAGACAATATGTTCTGGCAAGAAGACCATACATCAGCTAACCACTTGCTCTTGCACTATACACAGCGTTTTCTCATTTCTAAAATGAGGACAATATTTATTCAACAGGACGGTTTTGAAACTTAGTTAAGAATAACACCTCTGAATGCAACCACTGTACATATACCTAGATGCATTCTGAGGCATGAATAGAAGGCAATTTGAATATTAATCAAGGTCCAAGTTATTAAACAGATTCTTTTTAGATATCTTAAATCAGTGCCAGCAGAGAGAACATTCTGTTGGGATAGAAATGATCTGTGCTGTCCAGATTTTAATGATGGAAGTTTCGGATATGGAATTCCAGGCCTTCACCATCAAAACTCATGAAAGTATTTCTCTGCAACTGACAGAAGTATGGAAATTCTTTCCCTTGTGCCTCTTTAGACAGGTGCATACTCTTTCTCTGACACTGACCTTATCATGATGCCTAACCAGGCTACCTTGATCTTGTTAGTCATACATAATGCATTCCCCAGCCAAGGAAATTCTCTATAAAAATGTAATGCATGAACAGTTTACTGGAAAAGTCAAAGCTAAATACCTTAATGAACTAACTAGGGTCTGCTGAAATAAAAAATCACATTTCAAGCAGTGGATAACAGTGAATGCATTTTAGCAATAATGAGCTATGACAAGTCATTTGAATCGATGCCCTACATGCTCAGTAAGGCATTCTCTTGAAATAAAATGGGTGTTTAGTTAGTTTACATCATGGAGAATAATAGTAGTAACATTTAAACTTAATTGCTAATAAAATGGACAAAATGGTTCATAATGTTAATACAATTCTCTTGTTTTTAAATGTGTACCTGCCTAAAGGAAGCTTATTTTACAGTTCATACTTAGTAACATTATTAGTAGTGTTGCATTCTGAACGGTGGAAGTTTTTCCTCTAAATTTCACTTTCACTATTATTACAAGATCATCAATTTTTACTTGCATTGACAGAGTTAAAATAAAAATAGCCACTACGTTATATATAATACATGGAAATTATTGACTTGGCTGTGGATAATATGTATTTATAGTAAAGCTTTGTCATTTACTTCCCTAATAATGTTTTTAAATCATTAATTCCAAAACTATTGCTAGAACATCTGACAACATATTGTCAGTGAATAGAAAAATAACCTTATTTTTGAGAGTGTTCTAAATTTAGTAATATGTTCCAAAATAATATTAGTTTAAAAACAATGACATGGTCCTGATTTGAGTGTGTTTCCCTTATTGGAGTTATTGTCCTAATTTATTATTTGATACTTTTTGAAGAATCTATTAGAAAGTCACCCTGATGTGGTACAAAAGACAGAAAAAAAGACTCAACAGACCTGAATCCTACTGTCAGTAGTGGCTAGTCATGATATTTGAGGTATTTAATAATGCCACTACTGATTTAATAATAGCATTAGTGAAAGTTGTAGTTGATTTTCCTAATTAGCATCTCAGAAAAGAATTATACTAGAAAAATTATACTACATGAGCTTAATAGTCACATACACAAGAATACACATTAACTTTTACCTCATATTAAACATTGAGTTTTACATCAGAAACTTACATGTAAAATCTACAACCATAGAACTTACAAAGTGCATATATGTCCACAATCCTGGAGTGAGGTTTTCTTAGTAGACATGCAAAAAGCAGGAAGCATAATAAAAAGCAGCAAGTTGGATTTCATCGTGACAGACCTACCACAGAGACTGTCCTAGAGCTTAAATTTTTGTAAGCCATGTGTAGTGTAAGAGGGCCTCAAATACTAGGCTTAAAGGCTATGAATAGTCCCACTAACCCTTCTCAGTTTTGTTTGAGCACAGAATCTATGAGAGCTACCCCCATATATCTGTGTGGAAGTACACGTGTGTGGTAAAATGGCCGACCGTCACATCTACAGAGATGTGCCTAAAACCCACCACGGAGGAATCTCTGCTGCAAATAACAAGCTTCTTGGGCTCAAGAAATGAAACGGTATCAGAAGGCAAGTAGGAATATTTGTAACCTAACGAAGAGTCCTGTCTGCTTTCATATTTAGTATTTCTTGGTTAACTGCCCTTACTCACTCATTAAAGCTCTGCAATTCTTTGGATGCAACTTACTCGTAGGTCACCAATTCCTCTGTTCTTATACATTTTTCCTCCCATACCTTTCAAGTGCCCCAAAACATTGTACCAAGAAGGGCACTGCCTTCCAATGGGACATTCTTTCATCTCTACACCAGTAAATATTTTAACTTCTGCGATTCTATTCTTTGGCAGACAACCCACATTCCTCATAACGCACTTGGCATTCTGTCCTTACCAGTCAGGTAGGCAATTATTCCATCACGAGAGCTTACTTACATCTCCTACTTTCTACAACCATTCCTGGTACCAACTGCTTTGTGTTGGTTCCCTTCAAAATGCAAGATGGAATTATAAGATATTCATTAGAGAAAATCACAATCATAGATAAGATGAAAGGGCTCAGAAGTCAGGGAAAAATCACAGTCACCCAAGTTTGGTATCTGTGAAATCAAAGCAGAGGAGAGTTTGGGCAGGAAGAAGCAGTCTTCAGTGCCGTGCAGAAAAAGGTTCAGCTGGGATTGACGGGGCACCTGGAGTCGAAAACTGCCCATTCGAGGGGGCTACTCTGGGCAGAAATACATTGTCTCTAGTACCCTGCTGTGACGATCACAGAGTTATCGGTCAATTTGGATAGACTGCAATCATTAGTGTTACGTAAACCCTAACCGAGTTGGTGTGGTAAAATTATCTTGTAAAAATGATGAATATCTACAACCATTTAAATTTCTGTACAGTAGATTAGCCCCAATAACTTTGGAGAACTTTTGTTTTTAATCAGCTGAAAGGTCTGAAGAGTACGACTAAGGTTTCCACGCCGAAGAAATTCCACCAGTCAACTGAAGCTTCGGCTGGTGCTTGAAGTCCCCCTAGCAGCCCCCCAGAACTGTGGAGGCCAATTCATACTCATTTTCCTTGTGCAGTGGGCCTCTAACGCACCTGCTATGTTCGGTCAGTCACCTGCTGAGGAAGCAGCCCAGGGAGGTCACAGCCTCTGCGTCAACGCTGTTGGAAGACTGCAAAAGGACAGCAACTGGAAGCTGTCGGCACACGACACGCGTTTTAGCAGCTTCTCACTTGCAAGGAAGCCTGAGCAGTCCATGTTAATGCCTGCCATGTGTTCCTACAAGGACAGCTGAGAAATCACAATGCACTAAATCCGGGAAAATCACTGCAGGGCTCAATATGACTTCAACTTCTTGTAAAACTGCATTCTCCTTCAGTTGTACAAAAAAAATCACTATTTTCCCCTGATTCTCTGACTCCTGTTCCCATATCATTAATAAGAGATCACTCTTTATTCATCTTTACATCATATTTTAGTTTAGAAGCCACTGGGAGCAGACCCGGGATGAAGACTTGTGTGCAGGTAGCTCACAGGTGAACAAAGGCAACAACCAAGGACAAAGTGACAAGGCGAAATATGGTGAAGGGTGAGTCAAACTAGGAACAGAACAGCTGAGTAGGGTTTCCAGGAAAGCCCCAGTGTGGACACATGACGCCTGATCTGTTTGGAGAACTCTTGGGCTGTGTAAGAAAATATTTCCAAGCTATCCTATGCCATGTGGGGAGGGAAATGGAATATTTATCCACCAAGTTTCTGGTAATAATGCTAAAAGCTGCTTGCAGGATGCCTGGCGGAGGGGGGGAGGGTTGGCATTAATGCCATCGGCACCTCTATCATGGCCTGTACATGTGAGGGCACAGGGGCTCCAGGGATCAAAGAGAACTTTCAAAGTCATAGACACTGGTAGTTGGAAGCTTGTTAATATGCACTAAGGTGCCATATGCCAAAGAGATGTGGGTGGGTCATTGTCACCACTTGCTGCATACCATGAACACATGGTAGAAAATAGGGACTGAACATTTTAAAGGTAGAATAAATGGGCAGATGTGGAAGAGAATTTTCCCATTTGTCTAGAGGTTTGCATTTCCACATACCATGAACACGGTCAGTCAGCTGAACAACGGCTATGACTTAGGTTCCTTAGCACCAACCTCCGGCGGTGTCCTACTTTACAGTCACTTTCCAATTTCCCTCACATTCAAAACTGTGCACCTTTAAGCACACGGCGCCTGTCAGTTCATAATTTCCTGCAATTCTTCAGATAATATGAAACAAAACTTTTAGGGTATTATGATGGTACTACTCAAAATAAAGAGTCACACACCATCAATGGTCACAGTAAATACAAGCTATTTTAGGAGAAAAACATAAGAAAAGGTGAACAACAGTAAGCATTTTCATAAACTTTCTCCAAAGATTTTTCAAAAAGGAGAATAAATTACTCCTACACCAATTTTTGGATATTTTCAAACTGCAGCGTTCTTTGAGCACACACTCATACTACCCTGTCATCGCGCTGACAACATCTGCTAAACGAGGATTGTTTAAGAGGATTTCACATTACAGAGAGGAAAAAGCAACCCACAAGAAAAAGCACTGAACTGCAAGGGTAGCTGCGTTGCCATGGATGCCTAGCGGATGCATTCGTGTTGCTTGAGATCCTATAAGCAATAGGGAAACTTTACAGCAGTCAGCTACAAAGTAAGTTTCTATCTTGCTGCACTATGTACTTTTTTCTGAATGGCCTACAGAGATTTTTTGAAGACCCGAGGTACCTGTATTTCGATAAGATACGGAGATCACAAAAGAGTCAATAAAGTGACTCCTTAAATGAATATTATCTATAATTATCATTAGTATTATTAAAATTAATTAGATCCACTTTCACGCTTACAAAATTAGGTGTACCACAGAGTTGTGCTCATGTGAAATAGGAAATATGGCAGTAGCCAGATGGTTAGGATGAAGACAAGTGCCTATGAATGAGTCAGCCATGGGGACCTCCAGCTTCTGGTTTGCAGTTCTGTTCCTTTGCTCAGGGAGGGAGGAGGGAGGAGGGAGGAGGGAAGGGGGAGGAGGGAGG
>PVKB01002935.1:0-238835 GCA_004027205.1 Ctenodactylus gundi
GCTTCTGACCCACCCACAGCCTCTTCTCCCGTTGTTGTGTGCTCTGTCCTCTCCCAGCTCCGTTCAGTCAGATGTTCAGGTCCCCGCGAGCTTTCCTCCGTCCGCTGCTGCCTGCCGTTTGCCGCTGGTTGCGGCGGCTTCCTGGACTGCAGGGTTCCCCCCCCCCCCCTCCGGTTTTGACGATCCTTCAGAGATTCTGGCCTCCCACTGGTCGCCTTTAAGTTTCTGGGGATGCGTCTCTCTTTCCTAGCTACACCAAACATGCTTTTTCTAACTATCTTCTTGACTTTATAAGTGAGTTGATGAGGAGACATTGTGCAGTGCTGTTACTCAGCTGCCATCTTGACCAGAACTCCAGTAATGTTTTTCTTTAAAGACAGGATCTCATCCCTGTAGCGCAGGCTGGTCTTGAACTATGTAGCTCAGCTTGTCCGTGAACTCACAGCAATCTTCCTGCCTCTCCTGAGTGCTAGGATTATAGGTATGCACCATTACATCCAGCTGAGGCCTGTTTTATTTTTTATTTTTTGGTAAAATATTGACATGATGGAATATTTAAATTTTTTTGTAAATACAAGAATTTGAAATTCTTTAACACATCGGAACCATGGGGTTGGGGAATTAGTGGGCATCTGTGTCCACCCCTTTTCATTGGTTCAGTCTTTTCCTATGTGTGCTTTGCCTCTCTTTCTACATGGCCATTCATGTTTGGTTTTTTTTAATGTCACTTCTGTGCATTTCACAAGAGGGTCACCTATCTATAGTCAGTCTTTTGCGCTTGGTCCATTTCACTGCAGTTGATCCCATTTTTGTTCAAATGCTTCATATCTGTCTTTCTTTATGACTGCAGAGTATTCCATCATGTTTAAGTACCACATCTTCTTTAATCATTCCTGTGTGGACGGGCAGGTAGGTTGTTTCCAGGATTTGGCTATTATGAATTGTGCTGCTATAAATATGGATATATATGTGTCTTTTTGATATGTTGACTCTACTTCTTTTGAAAATATGCCCAGTAGGGCAGTAGCTGGATCAAAGAATTTCCATTTGGCTTTCTAAGGAACCTCCAGTCTGCTTTCTATAATGGTTGTACCAGCTTGCACTCCCATCACCAGTGGAGTAGAGTTCCTCTTTTTCCACATCCTTGCCAACAATTGGTGTTTTTTGAGTTCTTGACGTAGGCCATTCTCACTGGAGAGAGGTGAACCCTCAATGTTGTTTTTATTTGCATCTCTCTGATGGCCAAGGATGAAGAACACTTTTATGTGTGTGTTGGCCATCTGTACTTGTCCTGAGAAGTTTCTTTTCATTTCAGCTGCCCATATCTTGATGGGATCATTTATTTTGGGGGGTTTTAAGTTTTTCAGTTCCTTGTATATTCTAGATATTAATCCTTTGACTGAAGTGTTACTGAATATTTTTTCCTACTCTGGGTTGTCTCCTCACCTTGATGATTGTTTCTTTTGCTGCGCAAAAGCTTTTCAATTTAATGTAGTCACATTTGTTGATTCTTGCCTGTAATCCTAATACTCTTAAAAGGATGAGGCAGGATGATCACAAGTTTCAGCTCAGCTTGGGCAAAATCTCTTTAAAAAAAAAGGGAGGGGCTTCTTTTCTTACAGGTTGGGTTGGGGGGTGATGTAGCTCATTGCAAAGGCGCTGGGTTCAACCATCAGAATTAGGGGGGAAAAAGTTGAAATGGCCGAGGATAGGACAGAAGAGATCACACACACACACACACACACACACACACACACACACACACACACGCACGCACATGCACACACACACACACACAACCTGGGGAGTAGTAGAAATTTTGGTTAATTTCAGACAAATCAAATAAAACTGACCTGTGTGATCTACCGGGTTCCAAATGGACCCCAATAAAGTTCCAAAAGAAAAAAAGACAAGTTTAATTCCAAGAAAATAAGAAAATACATTCTCTCTTAGTGTTGACCAAAGAAAAGCTGATAACAGCATGATGGTATACACTTGTAAACTTGACACCCTGGGAGGCTGAGGCAGGAGGATCCTAAGTTTGAGCTTTTAGTGACTTATCAAAATATCAAAAAATGGGGGGATGGAGATATAGCCCAATGCTACATCTGTGTTGAATCTCTAGTACTGCAAACGAAGCAAAATAACAAGAATGAGTTAATAATGATTCTGAAAAATTAAATACTCAATGTTGGAGGAATTATAACAGATTTTTTTTTTTTGGCAATCTGAACATGTATGAAAAATCTGGGTTTTCAAACTAATTTTCTGACTATATCATGTTATAAACAGAGACTAACCAAAATTCCAAAGACTCATAATTTCCCATTTGGAGCTCCTTCTCCCACAAAAAACTCTTGTGACTAAACACATTTGGGAGTATTATTTATTAAAAAAACTTTAAAATCCCATAGTAAGGATACTGTTAGGTAAAGTACTACTAAGTGTAACAACTTGGTGGCTTACTGAATGTATCCACTTAATGCTCTCACAGAGCTTGAACAACTTGAGAAAATCTCTCATAACTACTAATGAGAAAAGGAAGATCTATCATGGTACAATTAATGAGGCCAGATTCTAGAAGAAAACACACTTGAATGTTAGCATAATTATTTCTGGGCAATTAAGTTTCTTTATGTTATGTTTCCCAAATCTCTGCTATGAGCATGAGTTCTGGGTTTTTGTTATGCAGGAAATTTAAAAATTATCTTTGGTGAGGGGATTAAACCCAGGGTCTTATGTATGTATTGTGGTTTGGATCTGGAGTGTCTTCCAAAAGCCTCATGGTCCTATGGACACTGTGTACAGTTGGGATGTGGAGCCTGGCTGGAAGGGGCAGGTGCTTGGGGCTTGATCTGGAGGGGCATGTGCTGGTTCTGCCTTACTCCCAGGCTTCTCAGTTCTGCCATGCTGCTGTGAGGATCTCAGTCTCTCAGAGCACAAGCTCCAGCTCTGGCTCTAGCAGCAGCCCCACCATGTGATTCCACCACTGTCCAGCTGCCCACCCATGAACGAAGTGTGACCTTCTGAAAGTCACAATAAATCTTTCCTCTCTAAGCTGTAGATGTCAGGTATGAGTCACAGCAATGAGAAAGGTACTGAGATGGCATGCTAGGCAACAACCTATGAGCTACATCCCTAGTCTCACCCCGTTTTCAAAAGTCAGACACATTTTCATTTCTGGATTCCAGGATTCTGGATTCCAAGACACAGCAAACACTTTTTGGTTATCGTTGTCACCTGGTCTGATGATACAAAAGGAGAGTGTGAGAAACAGAGGCTCATATATCCACAGTGGAGAGTTCTACAGAAACTAAGAGGTAACAGTGCTTCTGTCTATCCTATTTCATTTGCTATTGATTCATGTCTGACTGTATCCTGGGGAATGAACCCAGAGATTTGTGGATTCCAGCGTAGGGTCTACCACTGCGTTGTATCTTCAGTCTTAGAGACCTGTTGTTAAAAAAAAATCCTCTAAAACTTTGCACAGCAAAGTTCTTGCAAATTACAGGGGAATCTATATATACTGTTACTGATACACTATACTCAAAAAGGACTGATTCAACACCAGTGAAGACCAAATACATTTTCATTGAAAAGGAATGGTGTTAATATTTTATCTAATTAATCTGGTATTTAATTATAGTTCAGTCTCAAAAATTCTAATATAGGCCGAAGTCAAATCCAACTGCTCATTTCATGTAAAACTAGAAAAGCAAAAAGATAGTGGAAAACTGTATCACTTCCGATTATACACAAATGAACATCTTAGACAATTTCCAATATCTGATAGAATTTTAAAACGATTCTTGGAAGTAAATTGTTCTGAGAATGGTAATACTATTCTGAGAACCCAGACGGGTTTAAAAATTTGTTTCAAGGTAAAATTTCCAAAGAAGCTAGATTATAAACAAAATTATTCTAAGAAATAACCTTAAGAACTTTGGTCATTTAGAGCAACCTCCCAAGAAAGGCCTCTTTCCAATGAGAAAAGACCACCACAAGGCTGCAGGAAAAACTGTGCTTGTTATGGTGAGTGGTTTGTGAAGATCCAAGGAAATATATCAACATTCATTTGCCTGCCAGGCACTGGTCAGTCCTTGGTGCCTTGATGTGGCATCAGGACCCTACCCATGGTGGGCACTGGTGCTCCTGGCTGGTGTCTTGGGAGCATTATCATCCCGCTGACCCTGCTGGCTCACAGAAAGTACATACAGTGTATTTAAGATACAGAATTGGGCTGGATGTAGTCGTACATGTCTACAATCCCAGTTACTTGGGAGGCTGAGATAGGAAGATCACAAATTTGAGGTCAGGCTGGACAACTTAATGAGATTTTCTCTCTCTCTCTTTCTCTATTTTAAAAAAAGGGCTGGCAAAATATAAACGTAAGAGAGAGGGTAGAAAATAGGGAGAAAGACTGCTCAGAGATGGGAAGGGGACTGGAGGATGAAGGAAGAGGGAGGGACTTGGGTTCCGGGAGAGAAATGAGGAGAAAAATTAGAAAGCATTATGTATACACACCAATCTCCCAACCTGCACATAATTAATTTGTAAATGAATGTGTAGCTCAAGAAGACACAAATAAAGCCTTTTTTTTTTTTTTTAACAATAGCTTAGAGTATAGGTATGGTGGAGAACTTGCCTAGTATGCACAAGGACCTCAGGGCTCAATACCTAGTAACACACACAAGAAGAAAGTTACTGAATTGGTGGCAAAGAGAAGAGAGAGGAAAGGCTTTCTTCAATAAATGTGACTTACTGCATGACCATTTAGTAATTTCTTCTTTGGTTATAAATAAAGCAGTTCACTAAATTGCTATCTTGTAATTTTCATGTGAAAGGATAGGTTATAAGTTTTAAACTATAAACCCCACTCATCACATAAGACAAACATTAAATGAATAGCAAAGTATGAGGATAACATCATTATTATTGAAAACCCACAAATAGCCAGGCCTGGTGAAACATATCTCTAACCACAGCTACTTGGGGGACTGATGCAGGATGATTCCAAGTTTGAAGCCAGGCTGGGTAACATAGCAAGTGCCTCAAAAAAGAAAATACCCCCCACCAGTAAATAGAAGCTCTAGTATTTGGTTAATTACTAGCCAATATTCAAGAGCACTTGAGAAATATTTTTATTTATAATATTAACTATAAAATACAAGTATTAGGGGAAAATATATTAAAACAAATTACAGAGATTTTAGTAGCTGAAAGAAAAAAATTACATGGAAGCTACTGTTTCACATAAATAAGCGCATTTCCCAACCCTTGGGGACTCTTTGTTGCTGCGCTGGGAATAAACCCAGAGACTCACGCAAGCAAGGCACGAGCTCTGCCACTGAGCCCTATCTCTGGCTCTCTTTTCCTATTCTTGAAGAAATAAAAACTGGCCTGAAATTGAGACACCATCTTTTGCTAAAATATTCATAAACATTTTCCTTCAGGGAACTGTTCTAAAACCTCAACCACAGCAAACAAAATCACCCCCAAACAGTGGCAAAAACAACCGCTGGGGACGTTGCTGTTCAAAAAGATTCTCAGCACCCCCAACATTGACTGATTCCTTCAGGGACTCCCAAGGTGCCAGATCTTCTGCAACCAGAGACTCCACTCAGAGGACAGGATCAGCAGCAGAGGTGGGGGACAGGTTCACTTGGGATGAAAAGGAAGGGGCAGGGTCTCTTCCAAAGCATGGGGTAAAGACTTTCACCAAACAGTTGCAACAAACCCCCTAGAAAGCCCAGAGCAGAATTCACAATCTCCTACACTGCAGACAGCCATCCAGAGTGGCTCTTTCGGTCAATATTCAATATCTAATTTCTCCAGTCCCAAGCTTCTCCATTTTCACAAATTCTAGGAGGGGAAAGGAGATAAAGGCTGGGATAAAAAAAAATGCCTCCAGCAGGACCACAAATCACATAGGGCTTTGTGCAAAACTTATTCTTAAGCCATAAATAAAGAAGAAAGACTGTCTTGGGGCTGGAAGTACAGCTCCATAGCACAGTATATGGTTAGCATGCATGAAGCTCTAGGCTCAATCTCCAGCACCAAAAAAAGATGATTTTTATAATTTGATTAGAAAAACGAAGAGAAAATCACAGACTCAAAGAGAAAGAAATAACCTTTAGTTAAAACAACAGCAACCAAAAAAAAAAAGACAACAACAAAAACAAACCCCACAGGGGGTGGTGGCACACCTATAATCCTAGTAGTCAGAAATCTGGGGAAAGAGGATTGTGTGGTTGAGGTCACTGAGGGCTACAGAGGACGTTTAAGGCCACCCTGAACTTTGTAGTGAGATCCTTTCTCAAAAAAAACCAACCAACCAACCACAACAAAAACTGAACACTGAATATAATAAGGAAACCTAAACTTTCAGCTGCATATAGTTTCTCAAAACTATCACTGCACTTTTCCAAAGCCAACCCCAAGTAGGAGGTAAGCCCAGGTCTCTACCCAAAGCCTCTGCTGGACAAAGACCAAAGCACAGCCAGCAGACCCGTCAGCTACCACCACCTTTGCTGTGTGCTTGTTCCCCCCCACTGGGGACTGAGCCCAGAGCCTCTGCAGCCCTTGTTTTTTTTTTTTTTTTAACTTTTGTGATAGGGTCTTGCTAAGTCACTAAGTTCTTCAGGCTGGGCTCAAACTTAAGATCCTCTTGCCTCAGCCTCCCAGACTGCTGAGATTACAGGACTACATCACCACACCTGGGGTATACAGCTAGCAGGTAGGCAAGTTCACCACGCAGGCAAGCTTACTCTTCTGTTGTGCAATACCAGCAAGGAGCGGAGACCAGGAAAAGGAAGGAAAGGCATCTATAAAAACGACAGGCAGTGTCTCTGCACCACATTTTCTTTTCAGACAAGAACTGAACCACAGAGAAAAACATTCATCAATGTCAAAAGTTCTGAATGCCACCCAAACATGGGACTGCTCAATAAAAGTAGTCTCTGGGTCATTTCCTCTCTTAAGAAGTCTTATGAACGAACGAACGAACGAACACATACACACACACACACACACACACACACACACACACCACCCCCACTGCACTCCCCACCCCAAGTTTCTATTCTTACATAATTCCCACTATAAGCAAGTGTTACACTTACACTGTACACTAGTCTTTTTCACTCCAAAAAATTAAACTCAAAATTCACTGTTGGCTAAAACCCTAAGGCCCTAGACTGCTTATCATTGTGTTGTGACACAGAGTGCTAAGTCCAAGGTCCCACTGCCTTTCAAAGGTCAAGAGTGAGAGAAGTTGCTTACTCTATGGACAGTTTATACACCCTGCTTAGAAAGGACTGTTTCTATTCACCAAGGACAGGCAAGAAGTCTAGACAGATCCTCGCAAGCCTGTCCTCTTCCTGAGAAAATGCAAACCACATTCTATGTAATAATCCATTAAAAAATGGGCTAAGGATGTAGATGGTGGTAGCATGCTAGCCTAACATGTGGGTGGCCCTATGTTTGATCCCTAGCACAGGAAAAAAGAATGAAGTGGGAAGAATTCAAGTGGCACGCAAATTCCTGCACCGCCAAAGAGGATGGCTAATAAACAACACTGTGCACATAACGTAAGCTTGAATCACGAGCTGAAATCATGACAAAAATATGAGATAAAATAGAGCCAAAGATACAAGCCAAAAATATCTTTGGCTCTCTTTGGCCTACTGAATTATGAGGCTTAGCAGATTCCAGCAGAGATCCATGTGCCTAAAAGGTTGAATGCGGCTAAAAGTACATTACAAGTAATTCTCAAGTCTTTAGGGTCTAAAAGGAAGTGATTTCCCTGCACCTTACTTCAAGACGAACTTAAAAGCTACTAAATGTATGTAAAACCCAGCAAGACAGAGTTTTCTCTTCTAACACACAGGTAAGTAAGTACTATCGTGTACGTAGGCACTCCTGGAGTGTCAGGCCTCTGCTGAGAGCTGTACTAGTGACTGCCTTGTCCAGCAGGACGGTGCTGTGAAGCCTGCTCTAAAGAAACCTGCACAAATGGGGCTGCTGTGACAAGAGTTCGCTCTCTCCTTATAGGTCTTGCACGCAAAGTACAGTGTCAGCTTCATCCCTCACTGGAAGCCTCGGCTCAGGAAGCTAAGACACAACCCTGGGAATCAAAGGCTAACCTGTGGGACTCCCCAAAATGCCTGTTCTTCCCACTTGGCCCCACGGTGTCTGATGTATTTGTTTGCCCAAACACTTCTTTGGAACTTGACTTTGTGGGTGAAATTAGCGATCAAAGTACTCATACTGGAGTGGAACATGGTTCAGGGGAAGAGCGCTTGCCTAGTATGGGTAAGGCCTTGCGTTCAAGGCCCACCATAAAAACTAACAACAGAAACACAGGAAGAAACAAAAGCTGTTGTATTTTAATCGTCGGAACTGAGCATCAGTTAAAAAAAAAATCTCTGGGGAAGACGGCCCACCATGGAGCACTCGCGACCCACTGCCCAAAAGCTCATTCTGACTACTCTTTTACTTCTAAGTGCAAAACTCCCAGTCCCCGGGGGGGGGGGGGGGGCTACTCTGATTCCACTTTTGCACAGCACTGCCCATGTCCCACTGGACAAAGCTTTCTCCCACTAAACTGCAAACTCCCTGCGGGCAGGGCACCCTGCCTGCTCCCCACCGTAAGCACTAAGCTCCAAACTTCGGTAAATGTTCAGCAAACCGCTGAGCCCTGTGTTGGAGCGGGACAGGCTACAGACCTTCGATGCACACACAAGTGGAGGAGCGCAGACAAGGAGAAGAACTCATCAGTCTTTGCAGAACAACAGAGCAAGGAAGATGGCTGAAATGCAGGAGTTACTTTTCAGTAAAAAGGCAAAGCCATGACTCAACAATTTTGAATGACCCCATGAGAGAGGTAAGGTAGGGAAGTGTGAATCACAACCCACAAAGATCCTTTCAGGTGGAGCCAGAAGCCTTACAGGTGACCCATCATGCTCACCTTCTGGTGTTCTGGTCAGTTCTCCAGAAGGCATAGCAAAGGCACAGGGTTCATCAAAACATCACTTTTGCTGCTTCTCAGCCCAATGAAGAGCTGCTATATAGCTAGGCGTGGCAGCAACGTGTCTCACCCCATTTACTTGGGGGCTGAGGCAGAAGAATCACAAGTTTGCGGCCAGTTTGGATAACTTAATGAGACCTTGTCTCAAAACAGAAAGGATGGCGGGTGCAGGTTGGTGGGTGAGCACTTGCCCAAGATGCGGGAGGGGAGAGCAGGAGCAGCAGTGGCTAAAACGCATACTTTCATAAACCTAAACATTCCTTTTCATGTGAAAAATAAAGTAAAACAGAGCAGTTCACAGACAATGAAGTAAATCCTCGGCCACCAAGCATTCATCAGGATGAAGTCTAAGCCTTAGCTGTGACACACTGACCAGAACTTGGCTCCCTCACAACTTTCCCACCCGGGGACCAGGAGCCCAAGCAACAACAGAACAAACACCCAAACCCAAACCCAAGCTCGAACTCGTAACAGCTGTTCTCTGCGGCAAGCTAGAATGTTCACAAACGCTATGGGCTGCAGGGCCCCTGGCACCCAGTCGTCCAACCTGGCAGACGCATGACACATCTGGACCTGTACAGACAGAGCCACACATCGGCAAACAAGCCTGCTGGATGGCTGAAGATGAGTTCATGCTGACAGAAATGTCTGTGCTTTCCGCCTGGCACGTCTGCTCAATATCACAAGAAAGTCAAGTCTAGGGTAAAGGCAGCCCGGCAGAGAAAGTAAGAGAAGCCCAAATACCAACATGACAGGAAGATCGTCAACTGTGGACATCACCTGCACCATACTCGGAACCAAAAAGAACGGGAGTGCAGGAGGAAGGAAACAGAAAGGTGAACTAGATCTCAGGAGTCGGAAATAAAAGCAGAACAGGTTTAAGGGCAGCAGTGGGCTAGGGCTGCCTCTTAATCCCACCCAATTCTGCCTTGCATGTTAGTTAAGAAAAAAGAAACAAAGGAAAGACCTGGTAAATAGCAAGTACAAATTGATTAAGTTCACCATTTAAAACACATTCAGATAGGGGTGGTTTAGTACATCTAAAATCTCAGCTCTCAGTTTATCTACGGTTCGATAAACGCATAAAAGGCTGAGGCAGGAGCCTGGGCAACTTAGTGAGATCCTGTCTCAAAATAAAAATGAGCTGGGGACAGAACTCAGTGCTAAAGCCCTGGATTTAGTATCCACTACTGAAAGAAAGAAAGAAAAGAAAAAAAAAAAAAAAACCAGGGAAGCAAACCTCCGCCATAGACTTTCTTACACAGACTGAACAAAAGCACATCTGCACCAATATGCTGTTCACCAAAGACACATCTGTAGCAACTGAGATAGGCTGGAAGCAGAGGAAAAAGATGTACTAGGCAAACACTAGCCAAAAAAGGAAAGTCTTGGCATAGTCAAGTTTTATGTCACAAATGAGTTCAGAACCAAAAAGAAAGAAAAAAAAAAAACCCAAATAAACAAACCTCTAATTAGAACAATGGCATTAAGGTATGAGCGAAACTTGACAAAATTACAAGGAAAGCCAACAATTTCACAACCACAGTACAGGTTAAAAATATATCTATAGGGCTGGAGGAATGGCACAGCGGTTAAAGTGCTTGTCTTGCAAGTTCAATTCCCCAGCACTACATAAAGCTGGGCGTAGTGGTGCACGCTTGTAATCCCAGCACTTGGTAGGCTCAGGCAGGAGGATTGCCATGAGTGCAAGGCCAGCTGGGGCTACACAGTGAGTTCAGGACCAGCCTGGGCTACACAGCAAGACCCTGTCTCAAAAAGTAAAGTAAAGTAAAGTAAAATAAAATAAAATCAGTTCCAAACTTACGGATCGAGAAAATAAAAGATAATTAGTAAATATGCAGAAAATTAGAGCCACATTTTTAACAAGTGTGACCTACCGGACATACAGAATTCTGTACTTACCAGTTTAAAAATATATTCTGAAATATACTTGGACTATTTACAAAACCTAAGTCATAATGCAAGAACGAGTATCTTAGCCACATTCTCTAACATAGTGGAATAAAGTCAGAAACTGGGTGGGAATTGGGTGTAAATTAGAACAATCTCCACTTTCTATCCCATTTCTCTGCACACAGTCAGAGAAATGCATCTTCCCACTGACCTAAAATTAATACCGTACATGTGGCCAAAGAGCGTGGATGGGTAAAAGCTAGACAATTATATAGGACATGGAATGAGAGGCCATTTAAAATCAAAGATAGGGCAGCCAAGCACAGGAGGAAACCGCAACTCACCTTGGGGGTCCACAAGGAGGGACCCAAGGATTAGGAAGACAAAAGGATCTGTTTCCAAGAAGCAGGGGAATCCCAAAACAATCTAAGCAGTCCACACTAAACTGTAAGTGTAATCAAAACTCTCCTTTTTCTTAGCCTAAGCCTAAGACACTTGAAACACTGTTGTTTTCCCAAGGCAACTACCTAGCTATGAATTGTTTTTGTGGTGTTTTTCCTCATCAGTAGGCTCTCAAAAAGGGGGTGGGGGGCAGGCCTGAGGCCAACACAGTATGTTATCACACTTTTGGTCCATCCTGACAGTTCACATAATCAAGATTCATTACCAGGTACACTTTCCTGTCCAAACATGAATTATGAAAAAGATCTTTTCTCCTAGGGGCAGCTGTTCACTGCAGCTGCTAAACTGCAGCATTAAGACTATTCGATTTATCAAGATAGGAAGACAAAGATCAAACCCTAACATCATCACGACTCACTGCCCGCCGTGAACACTTACCAGGGGGAGGGACAGGGAGGAAAAAGGCTCCCTTAACCAAAATGAGAGATCTAATGCAAACTGAGAGGAAACTCTTGGAATTTGCTTCAAGTTCTTTACAGAATGTATTTTACCTTCACTTCCATACAATTTCCTCAGAGCAGCCAGTTAAAATGTTTCTTAAGCAGTATTAAAATTGAGTTATCGGCTGCTTATAAGAATGTCTCCACGTTGTTATTGTCACAAACCACTGGTACTGCTCCGATCCTGACCGTGGTTTTTATATATTTCTTTCCTTGTTCAGATCCATTCAGAATTTCTTCTGTCTGACATCATGGCAACATCATGCGAAATGAAACTTTCATTTTATGTGTATATCAAAATGAATCTGTCCTTTAAACATTACAGCCCAAGACAACATATGTATCGGGGAAGAAGGGGATCTAATTTCATGAGAAACGGGAAAGACTGGGATCGTGATCAACTTTAAAAGTCTATGAACAACCTACTATAGCTAATTAAAAAAAAAAAAAAAGAACCAACATGAGGATAGGGGGGTGTTAAATTGTTTCTGCTTGTCTGAAATTGCCCAGAATACTTACAGATAACCTTGTGTCAGAATTTCTGTTGGAAGATTTGTGAGGAAAACATCCAGGTTCCTTAAAGCCTGTCCCATTAAGTGACCTTCGCAGATGGTTAGATAAACGCACCAATACATAAAGTCTGTGCACCAAGAAGCAAAACGGACTCCTCCCTCCCACCTGAAGGATAAAGATGTGTCTGGAAACTCAGGAAGCCAGGTGTGTTGCTGTCCAAGACAGTAGTTCCCAGCACTCGGCAGGGATGCAGTCCCACCATCAAGGCAACGGCTGCAGGAGGGGCAAGCCCTTTGAGGAGAGAGGGCATGCGTTCACTCTCACACCATGTTAGGGTACACAAACTCCATTCAAATGCAGTCAGCACACAAGGGGTGACTGCAGAGCGCAGGCAGCGGCGGGCTGGCTGTGCTATCTGCTGTGGCACAGGGCGGTCCCGCTCAACACGTCCATCATTTTCTTGGCACCTTCTCTGCCCTATCACCCACCTGCAAAGGGGTCCCTTGGCGCTGGAGCATCAATGACAGGGCAGAGCAGCTCAGGGCATCCAAGCATTTGATTAGGCCCACAGGCCTAAAAGCAACGTTTTCCTTAATGACAGACTTCATTAGGAAGAGACTACACTGTATGTCACATGCACAGAAGCGAAAAAGAAGATTGCATAATAGGGGCTGAGTATTCTCACCTCGATTTCAGCCAAATTTCTTACATCTCATTTCCCCAAGTGCCTGTCAAAGGATTAAGTTTGCCCCCTGGGTTTGACTCATCTCCCACCTCGGGTCCCTTCCCTTTCCTGAGAGGCCCAGTGCAGTTAGCATGCTGCTAAAATGCAGAGGCTGGTACAGTAAAACCCACAACCCTGATTTTCTCAAACCTCATCACACAAAGCAAAAGTGAAAGTGGAAATCCACAAGAAGAGGCTGCATCTGCAGAACATGGTATCAAGAAAGAAGAGAAATGAAGAGATCGTCATTTTCAATTAAAGTCAGGTTCAACTGTCCTATCCTATGACTCCATTCACCTAACTACCGGAGTTCCTAGCCGGAGTTCACAGAGGAGGCCGTGCAGCCCTGCAGGGAGCCTGCTTTTGCAGCCTTGTTCCCACTGGAGAAGGAGCAGAATGACCCCCAAGCTCAGCCATGATACCGCCCTGCCCAACTGAAAACACAGGAAGGCTGGGCCACCCAGCTCAGTGCGGAAGGGCTTGCCTGATGGCAGGAGGCCCCAGCACTGCCGGAACAAAACGTAAGCAAAACACCACGCTCCAGAAAGCCCTTTTCCTAAGAGACTGGGGCAAACATCCTGGAGGAAATTGGAAGGCAGAAAGCAGCCCACATTCAGGCCTCGCTGGGGTTACAATGTTTCACATCTCTATGAAGGGAGAGCTGCCCGTAGGGGGTTTTCCCAGGAAGCCCAGGGTGAGGTCCTCATGAGCTTCAGGTCACCCTTTTCTCAAGTGACAGATACCGCGACCTTGTTCTATGCACATTCCTGTTTAAAGACACCTTATTGAACATATATCATTCATTCATCAACATTAGCTCATGGCCACCTGAACGGGGCTTATCTATAACTAGTTTTTCCTCTGTGAGGCACATCAGAGCTTTCTAACACTTGGGAACTCTTAAGTGGCAATTCAGTCATGTGCTCCGAGGCCATTTTAAGCAGTGAAGCCACCAATAAGAAGCATAGGAAAAAAAATTAAAATTAGGCACTAAAGAGACTGCGGAAAGGACACCTATTTACAGTCTGAAGGCTGACACGGGAAGGCACAGTGTCCTCGACGAGTATCAGCAAGGGTGTATGCACAGGGCAACTCACACTCGCCCTACTCCGCAAATGCCTGGGGATGACCATGAAGGTGCTGTGCATCCTTATTTTGAGGCTATGGCTAAGTTGACAAGCACACACCCTGAGAATAATGAGGAATGACCGCACTTTCAACACCAAGCAAGTACCAGCTTCCTCTGCCAAGTCGGAGAATGAACCCATAGGCCAGGTGAGTCCAGCTTTATCTGGTAGCGAACCTGCCCGTGTCTCTGGCTCCCTCACTTGACTTCCGACCCTTCTCCACTGCTAACCTCCCTAACAAAAAGGCTGAACTCACCAGACAATGGGGGCCAACGAGGAGGGCCCCTGCCCACACTGACAACCCAGCTGGCGGAAGCCACAGGAAGGGAAAGGAGAGGGAACTAAAATCATTTTGGCAGCAGTTTCTGGTCTTTTGGTTTAAAGGTTCAGAAGTGCCATTTTAACTTAGTGCAAAGGGGGTCTCGGGAGAAAAACAAATAGAGCCCCTGCAGGCTCCTCCAGCTCCAGATACAGAAGGTTTGACCCCATCCGTGTCCCATGTTCCCTGTCTGCTGCCTTGCTGGGGCTGGCAGAGGAGGGATGGACTGCGCTGAATCCCAATGCTAAGGCAGTCCATGTTCCTGAGCATGAATAAGCATTTAGGTGACAAGTGTGCCTTGGACTTACAAAGGTGACCTGGTCCCCGGCACAACAGCACCATCTCCTGGTTGCTGAGGTGGAATCAAGATCCATAAAGTCACATTTGGAGAACGCACTACAGGTTCCACAACCCAGAAGAGCAAACTAAAATTTTCAGTTTCCAAAAAACCTGAACAAAATAAGGCCCCTCACAGACCAAATGTGAAACAGAAGAACTTTAACTCAGGTCACTACTGGTTTCCATTCCAGTTCTGGAAAGCCCGAGGCCATGCCTCACCTCTTAGCCCTCTCATGCCTGTCACATCTACGGTTTTCTCCTCACGTCACCATAGCCACATATGACATGTGGGTGTGCAAGAAGGTTCTTGCTGTTCCCATACGAAGTTCAGCTAGGCACACTGGTGCTCTTCTGTCATTCCAGCACTTGGAAGGCTGAGACAGGAGGACTGCAAAAGAGGGGAGTCCAGCCTGGGCCAATTCAGCAACTTAGCAAGACTGTCTCAAAATAAAAAATACAAAACGGCTGAAGTTTAGCGCTTATGTTCAATCCTCACTACTGAAAAATAGGTTCAAATCTGAGGGGGCAGCGGCAGAGTATGGAAATGCAACTTTCTCTCCTCTCTCTTCTCCCTGGGCCTGGGCAGCTGGGAGAGTGTCACCCTCTCTCGGAGCTCTTGCAACTGAGGGCAGACAAAGGAGCTTCTCAGGGCTCAGCAGCTCCCACACTTTTCAGAAATGTAAGACTCAGTGGGTTACAGTGGGGAGAGATCCTCCGCCTGGGTTTTCAGTGGGGTTTCCTACCACAGCCCCGACACCCTACTCCTACAGGAATCCAGACCAGGTGCCCCAGCCGCTGCTTTCCAGGCCTGGTCTCTTCATGCAGTGGCCCCTTCACTCAACCAGAGGCCTTCAGGTGTGAGGCTCGCCCTGCCCCTGCTCCTCAGTTAAGTCACTCGCCTCCTCTCATGGGGAGCACCAAAAGGGGACAGAAGAGGGGACCAGGGGCTCCTACCCCAACATCCCTCTCAAATGAGAAACACAGATGTCCCTCCCCTCCTGGCCTAGCCCTAGAAGAATTAAAAGTGAAGGAATAAGCATTTCTCCTGGAGGCTGCCCATGAGTCTGACTGGGAAGGAAGATGCACCAAGGAGAGAGAGCCTAATTGCCAGACTTAACATCTGCTTCCTCCTGGGACCACATTCACCCACCATAATGCCTCATACACCTGGAAGAAAATATTCTTCATTAAATGAAGCCTTGACCTGTCTTCTAAACCATTGGAGTTCAAGCCTTTTTAACCATGACCTACAACGAATACTTTTTAAAAATCGAGTATAAATACATGCCCCTGTATGTACAGATTTAACCCTAAAAATTACATTAGGATCACCAAACCTACCTTTATCACAAGGGGCATCTCTGCACACGTGTCTGCTTTTGTCTCTGTATGCATTCTGCACGTGTGTGTGTCACCGGGAAAGGAACCCAGGGCTTCCCGCTGAGCTAGATGCTGATCTCTTTACTTTTTAAATTTTGAGGCACAGTCTTCCTAAGCTGTCCATGATGGGCTTGAGCTTGCAGTGCCTCTGCCTCAGCCTCCTGAGTAGCTGGGGGCATAGGTGCGCACCACCATGCCTGGCAATACGCAGACATTTTTAACTTCTTCCTTTTCACAAACGCCGTTACTCAAATGATTTCATAAAAGAGTGTAATTTACAGCTTGAAAACTACAGTAGAAAATAACTGCTGTCATTCCCACCTGTCATGGCAGCACGGCACTCCGTGCTCCCTCTGCTAACCCAGAGCTGGCCCTGTCACAAGGACTACAGCAGGCGTCTCCTCAAAGCCATCCACAAACTTGTGTGCCCAGCACCAGCCTGTACCATTCCAAACACTAATGATGTAAAATAATGACTTGAGACGCGGTCCCCCAAGTAGTCCTATCTCCCAGGTTGAACACATTAACATGACTCGATGTGCTGTACTCAGGTACTCCCTCTTCTGAACTCAGCATCTGTATTCATCCACTTATTCATGCACTGGATCTAGTACCACTTATGTAAACAACATTTAAACGTTTGTCAAAAGATGAATCCATCTAGTATAGTTTCTTTTTTTTTGCAAATCTTGTTTGTCAAGAGATAATTTTCATGAGCTCTAAATTAGGAAATGAAGCGTACTGTCACTGATTCTTGGAAGCCGTGGCCTATTTATTACTCTGTGCAGCATTTGTAGACGTGGCAGGTCCCCAGCAAAATTCAGTTTGGCTTCAGTTTCTTAGAGAAGGGTATGAACTAGAGTAAATGCAAAGATAACCTTGCAGATGGTTAAGAAGAAACAGAACTAGCTTGATGGATACATCCATCATCTACATCCCATGTGTCTGACTCTTCGCGGTGGTGTACCCTATGTACAGAAAAGAAGTGCTTGCTGCTGGGGTGCCGCCTTAGACAGCCACGCGGCTTTCCAAGGCAGCCCCCCATCCGGTGATCAATGTGGTACTTGATACCTGCAAATCCTTTAGAAAGCCTCAGACTTCATAGAAAAGTGGTGAAATGCAACATTTCAATACTGCAAGATCAATACTATGAGTTTCAAACGAAAGCCATCACTTTAAAACCCTTCCAAAATACCTTCTTAAATTTCTTTTCCCTGTTGTTATTGTGAAGAACACTGAATATAAAAATACAGGTGTTTAGCTATATATAAGGATAAATCATTGTTGAGTAAAGGATTTACACTACACCTGAAAATATAATTACAAAAATGGATACCACCTAAGTATCACCTTGCTCACATCCTAACTTCAAATTTATTTGGGGATCTAATAGATACTTAATAAAATTAGTGATGCCCTACAGCTAGCTCATTTTTACAACTATACAATAAGCTAAGATAATTTGTCTTTCTTTGTTCTAACTTATTAATATAACAACAATAAAAGATTTATGGGGGAAAAATTCAAAGTTTCTAATGTCTCCAGTATCTTTCCCAATATTATAGCAGGTGGCTCCTTGGTCTCTGCTACCATCTGAAACAAGTCTCTGTGAAGTTCCCTCATACTGTTCTTTTAATCCATAGGCAGAAAGGATAAGGGACATTCCTACCAGTTGAACACCTTAAGTCATGTTTGCCTTTTGTAATTATACTGTTGAAAAATATTCATTAATACTTAGAGGTACTGATGTGGGGTATAGAAAAGTTAAGGTGAAGCCTTGGTCTCAAGTGTTTAGTCACGACCACCATCAATTACACCTGTAACGCTCCACTGGTCTCATACTGGCTGGCATTTAAATTATACATAATGAAGCGACATTTACCCTGCTACTTTAGTACTGTGTGGGCTTCTTTTCAAGATAAATGAATATATCTTTGTTTAGAAAAAGTAGGTTGGATAAACACTGGAAATATTATCAATAAACATCACTAATCAATAATGTGTAATACCTTTTTAGAACAGCAAGTTAAACCAAAAGCTGAAGGAAAATTCAAAGAAACTAACTCTGTAAATTTCATGATTAAAAAGAAAAATGACAGAGGCTGGGCATGGTGGTACATGCCTGTAATTTCACTTATTCAAGAGGCTGTGGCAAGAGGATCATAAGTTCAATGCCAGCCTGTGCAACTTACTGAGCTCCTTCCTCAAAAAAAAAAAAGTATGATAATAATAACAACTACAAAGAGTTGTGGCTGCAGCTCAGGGGCAGAGTGACCCTTGTTTTAATTCCTAGTATGGCCAAAAAAGGTGCACAAAATACTTACAATAGTCAACCACAATAAAGGATTACTCTGCTATACGTGCTAAGGGTTTTAAAAGCAAGATGTTTCCCTCTGCTGTACCCTTTTATTTATAAATAAAAAAGCAAGAAAAAACTTTAAGTCTTAAATTTAAATAGTCTATTACATAGGTAATACCTATTTATAACAGAAAATAAAGAAAAAAGTAAAAATTCTCTTGTAATACCAAAATCCTAAGAGATTTATTGTATCATTTTTAATAATTCTGAGTTAGCCATTTATACAAGGTCCTCCCAAAATTTCACTTATATTTCAAATTTGCTAACATTTCAGATTTATTTTTAAAAAGAGGTTGTAGACAACAGGAATCACATATGAGAAAACTAAGTCAATGTGTAAAGACCAGCATAATCAACCTAATTACTCAGCCAGCTCATTCTTATCTAGTAACAAAACCAGCCAAAGGTCATTACGAGACTCAGGAACAAATTCAAACCCCAGCGCTAGAGAGTTTCAGCTAAGTCTTCATACAACACTCAGTTTCTTAGTGATCCACGAGCAATGTGAACAGCCAGATCAAAAATATGATGGCAAAAAGAAGCCAATAGAATTAACTGAAATGTCAGTGAAAACTCCAGTGAGATTTTTGATTGGCCTGAATAAAATTATTTCATGCTTAACCAAAATAATAAAAACAAAAAAGAAAAATAAACTTAAATTAGGTGTTCAACAAAAATGAGTTAAATAAATAACGACAGGACCATATGGCAAAAAGTTATTCAACTAAAGGTACACATACAACAGAGAAGACAAGCCTACTCAGAGACATGAAGCTGTATTTGCAGCTGAGTGAAAACAACAAACTACAACACAATGTCCACCCTGTAAATATATGTGACTGTTACTTATAAATTTTTTTAAAAAAACACGCAATGTTTAAAGTATTACGAGAGCAATATATACATAGACACCATATGGAAAGCTAAAAGGTGGATAGCAAATATTATCTGCAACTATCTTCGTTAATAAAGAGAAGGGTGACAAACATTTTTATTTGCTTTTCTACATAGTTTTACATTTTTCTCTGCATAAAAATAAGTAACCTCTTGAATAACGAGAGGAAGTTGAACACACCGCTCAGTGATAAGCACGTGCTCAGGATGCACCAGGCCTGCAGCCTGACACCCAGGATTACAAAGTAATAAGGAAGAAATGGTTTGTTTTTATTTTTTTAACGTAAGATGATGGGCATAGGCCTAGTGATACCACTTTGCCATAATTTGAGAAAATAATCAGATACACAGATAAAGACTGAAGTATATGTTAACTAGTGTGAAATTTAACATGATGAAAGTTTGGACACAATTTAAAAATTCCAACAGACATAGCTTGTACAAAGAAACACAATACATACATTAAAAGAAAACTCTTTTAGGCAAATGTGAAAAGGCATGGAAAATGGTCATGACAATGTTAACTGAAAAAGCACATTCAAAAAATGCATTAAGAGCAGGTGTGGCAGCCCATACCCATAATTTCAGCATTTTGGGAGGTTGAGGCAGGACCACTGAAAATAAAAGCTGAGCCTGGTAACTTAGCAAGACTCTGCCTCAAAAACCAAAAACAGGAAAGAAATGTATTTTAAAAATTCAGAGTTCAATTAAAAATGTTATAAAAATATTCATTTAGATTAATAAAATAAATGAAATGTTAACTAAAATATTACTAATATTCATGTCAAGATTGTAAGACCATGGCTGAGTAATTTATTTCCTTTTATATTTTCAAATATTTTTCACATTTTCAGTGATAAGTCCTATTTACTTCTAAAATTGAGGCCAGAAGAATAATACAAAACATTTTTACAAGTGGTATTGTAGTTAAATTTGACAGATTTACTGAATTTTCTAGTATCGCATCACAAAGCAAACATTCTTTGATTCAGGTAAGGCCCTGAAACAACAAACATAAACGGGTCTCAAGCACAGCACGTTTCCTGGTTCCACTGTACTGCCACTGGACACCCTGCGCTCACTGTCACTTTATCGCTGGTAATTTTATTGAGGACTTGCGAATCCTTCTCTGGCAGCGGGGAAGCTTCCTGCTTCATTCTCCTACCAGTTAATGCCATAAAAATGCTAATTAGGGAGAGTCCAAGTTATTGCCACACTGTTAACTCTGCCTGGCACACATTTCACAGCAAGGACACACAGGACGCACATTCTCAAGATTAAACACACCAGGGGGAGGGGAAAACAAGGAGGTTCTTAATAAATGTTATTAAAAATTCTACAGTGCTTCTGGTGAATTAAGTGATTTAGAGGGAAAAAATCAGTTACTCTTAACAAATATCCACATCAGAATATAGCTGCTACATGAAATATACATCCACCCACACGCGGTCCTAATAATACTTTTCCTTTAGCCCAGTAAAGTTATTATGGTGAAAATTTTGTCTTTGTAAAAAAAGTTCCAGTAATTATGGCAAGGAAAAAAATATCATTGAAATCTACTAGGTAAGTTATCAGTACTTGTCCTCTAAACTGAGTTTATTTTGCAGACATCTTACTTTAAAATGTCACGCTGAGCTGGAGGAATGGCTCAGTGGTTAAAGCGCTTGCTTGGAAAGCACTAAGACAAGCACTAAGTACCTGAGTTTGATTTCCCAGCACCACATAAGGCCAGGCATGGTGGTGCATGCCTGCCATCCCAGCACTTGGGAGGCTAAGACAGAAGAATTGCTGTGAATCCAAGGCTAGCCTGGGCTCCATAGTCAGTTCAGGACTAGCTGGGCTACATAGCGAGACCCTGTCTCAATCAATAAAATGTCATGCCATAATTGGATTAATTTATCTACTGCTACATTTATAATGAAGCATACCTGTAAACTAATTCTATAGTTTAAAATTGAGAAAATTAATAAGAAGCAGGGGGGAAAGGATCATTTTTTAAACTTTCCTGAATGTGTTGTGCATTTCCACTTTGACAATAATAAATACACTATAATGCAATGGCTAACAGCAGAAGGCAGCGAATAGAAGCAAAGACATCTGGTATTGTGGACACAGTCCATAGACACATATCTATATAGATACATGTCTATGAAAGGACCAACAACCATGTAAGCAGATGGGTTGTATTTTTTGGTGCTTCAAATTTTTCTTAAAATACTAGTAAACAAAGAGAGGTAGTTAAATCATGGTACATGATATGCACAGAGATGTGAATCAAAACACAGGCAAAAAAAGTTAACACATACAGTAAGAGAGTCCTGTTTTTGAAGGGAAGAACACGCTCTCAACAAATCTGTCTTCCCATAGATAACAATTATGAGCTCCAGAAAAACGCAAGAAAGATATTCATCTGAGGGCTCTAGAACATAAACTCAATTCAAACAGGCAGATTTTGGAGGGGAGCCAAAAACTTGAACTACCTCAGAGTGAGTTTTCCTGGCTTGAATATGTATGACTTTCCTCCCAAGGATAACTGTGGCTTTTAAGTGGGTGTGGTCCAGCTCAGCCTGACACCAAGCCTTCTATCTCTTAGTATTTGGTACCAGAGGAAGATGGAAAGGGGAACCAGGATCACTCGAATATGGAAGGAATTTTAGAAGTAGGAAATCAGAGAAGTGGAACACCAAATTTCTTGCGTACTTGGCTCAAATCTCTGGCTGATCCTTAACGATGAAAGTGGCAAACTGAGCTATGCTCTCAGATGCCACCTACCAGAGGCATGACAGAGTGTAGTTTCAGCCTAAATACAGAGCCAAATGTCTGCAATGTGCAGAAGGTCTGGGTTGAAAACCAAAGGGCTGAGGATGGGCTTGAGTATTAAGAGTGTCAGCCTGTGAGTACAAGGTGCTGGATTCAATCCCCAGCACTGAAAGAAAAAAGAAAAGAAATACAAGCAAGCAGGAGGAAAGAAAGCTCTGGCTAGGTACATTAACAGTCAAACTGATGAAGAGCCAGCAGCTAACAAAATATTTTGGAAGTGGTCATAAAAAATATGACACGTTACACATAGGGGAATTTAAATGTCTGCAAATGCCTCATCACCAGAAGATAGTGGGATTTCATCCGTAAACTGGGATGAAAACTCAGAATTCTGTATCCAACAAAAATATTTTACATGAACAAAAGCAAAATACAGTTTCTGTGTACAGAAAAAAAAATCAGAGACTCAGATGCCACCAAGCTAGTAATATAAGAAATATTGCTGGAAGCTCTTCTGGTTGAAGGGAAGGAATACCGAAAAGACACCGGGGTCTTTGGGAATAAATAAAGAGCAGTGGGGATGGCAGACATCTGTACATTCTTTTTTCTTTTGAGTTTATTAAAATATATATGACTGATAACATTAAATTGTAACATAATTCTTGGTATTTACATTGAATATAGATGTAATATAGATATTAATTAAAGTCTAAAAGACCACAGAACCACAGAGAAGGGAACGAATGGCCTGTATGAGTGTAGGTCTCCCACACTCTGTGTGAAATGGTCCCCACAGACTCCAAGTGCACTCTGAAAAGCAATGGATACTGAGATTTCTGAAGCAACCATTTTCTAAAAATACAGAGATAAACCTAAAAGGCAACAGAGAGTTAAAATGGAAGTTAAAAAATTCAAATAATACAAAAGAAAGCCGTTAAGAGGTAAAGAAAAGAACAAAGCATGCAGAGACTTTAAGATGATGGGCCTAATCATAGCAATTAGTTTGGACTAAATACTCCAAATGAAAATCAAAGTTATTTGAATAGTTTCCAAAAGCAACATTTATCCTGGTATGGTGGTACAGGACTGTAATCCCAGCACTCTGGAAGACTGAGGCAGAAGGTCTGCAAACTGAAACTCAGGCCAGGCCATTTGGCCACGTGGTGAGAAGCAATCAACTAACCAATGAATATCTCTCTCTCTCTCTCTCTCTCTCTCTCTCTCTCTCTCTCTCTCTCTCACACACACACACACACACACACACACAAGCACACACGTACGCACGCACGCACGCACGCGTCACAAGATCCAGCCAGGCATGGTAGTATGGTAGTACATATGCCTGTAATCCCAGCCTCTCAGGAGGCAGGAGGATTATGAACTGGAGGCCAGCAAACACAATTTAGTGAGGCAATGTCCCAAAATAAAATCAAAAGGGTTGGGTATAGCAAAGCAATTCCTGGGTTCAATCTCTAGGACTTAAAGAAAAAAGCAAAATCCAAGATCCAGCTATGCATATATACACTGTCAACAACACAGAGAAGAGATGGAAGAAGGGCTCAGCAGATGAACATGAAAAACATAAGGATGGAGTAATTATATTAATATCCTATGAGGCAGACTTAAATGTATTACAAAAAATAAAGAGGAATATTTTGTAACAATAAAGGGATCAATTTATCAGAAAGACAAAACAATCATAAACATGAACACAACTGGTAAGACAGCCTCAAAATACATGGCATAAAATTTGACAAGATTAAGGGGGGTAACAGACAAATCTACAATTAGATGAGACATTAACAGCCTTTCTCAAAATGGTTAGACCTACAAACGAAAAATCCTGCAAGGACACAGAACATATGAATACCACTACCTGATCTATAGCACTCAAGCCATGTGCCGCAGAATTCGTATTTTCTGTATTTTCTGCAAGACAGACCTCACTCTGCTATAATGCATAAAATTCTTAAAGACTAAAATTAATGAAATCTCTAATGATGATGGAATTATAAATTAGTAACAATAAAAGAATGAGAAAAATCCTAAACATTTGAAAATTAAATATTTTTAAATAATCTAGGGTCAAGGAAAAATTGAAAACATTTCTAAAAAACATTAATAAATACAATGAAAATAGATGATCTGTCAGATACATCTAAGGTTGGGCTTAGAAGATAATTTTGAGCTTCAAATGCTTCCATGAGAAAGGAAGGAAGGTCAAAGAAATGACTTGGAAACAGTCTTAGCTTTGTGTACTTTGTTAAGCTGAGTGTGTGGCCACGTGCACCCAGAGGAGAGAGTGTACAGTGAAAAGGGAACAGCAGGGCGGACGTGTGAACTGTTCCAAGGTGTTGAATGTGTCATATGCTCCCTAGCTAGCTGGCAGAGGTTGAAAGCCCCGATGGCTCAAAGCATTTAAGCACAATCTGTACAAACCACCAGCTGGCCACTGAGCTATACAGACTAGGGGCAACCTCGAGGAAGTCAGGATTAAAGAATTTTAGAAGAATTTAAAAGCAAGAGAAAGAAATACCAATCACCAAGATTATACACCAAAAAATCTAGAAGAAGTAAGCACAAAGCAAACTGAAGGAAAAAATCTCCAAAATAACGGAAGCCAACACAACAGACCACAGCAATCATACAGTAAAATTAACTGAGCCACAGGCTGGCTCTTTGAAAAGGTCAGCAAAATTAGCACCTAGAAAGAGTAATCAAGGAAAAGTGAGAGCAAAATTATCAATATCATGAGTGAAAAGCAGTTCTCACCACAGAGCCTGCAAACGTTAAACAGATAATAAAAAGCACAGGTAAACTTTAAAGTTATAATCGTTCTCTCAGCAAATTCAAGGCTGAATAATCACTTTGAAAAAAGCGTATTCACAACTCTAATAGTTATCTGTGCAGCACAACCAAAAGCTGCACTTTTATTAGTCTGACTTAATATAAACACTCATGCTTCAGACCAAGGCAAAGCCATGGACCATCCCCTAGTGGTCCCGAACAAACGTCTAACATAGCAGATTGGGAATTTACAGAACTACCTGAATGTGGGCTGGGTTTCTACCTCTTCTAAGCTCCTCATCAACTTCTGCCTTTTAAAAAAATGTTTTGCAGTATTTCTAGTGTGTTCCAAACTGTAGCTTCCAAAAAGAATAACAAAGCTATTTCCTCAAGTCATTTCTTCCTTTGGGGGGCAGGGCCAGTCTCTGGAGTTCAGTCATCTCCAAGGAAATTATGGGCAGAGAGGGAAAGTACTATATTGCTTTGTTTGGACAATGAAACTGAAACCCAGATAACTGAGTGTGGCTATACAGTTCCATGTTGGAGATACTGAAGAGCTTGTCCCCCACTGAACAAAACTATATTAGACACACGTAACAATCCTAAATATAAATGAGGTATTCAGATCTGGCCATTAAAGGTGATTTTTGTCTTTCTTTTTTGGCAGTACTAGGGATTGAACGTAGGGCCTCTGCACTGAGCTACATCCCAGTCCATTTTCTATTTTGAGACAGTCTCACCAAGTTGCCCCAGGATGGGCTCAAACTTACAATCGTGCCTCAGTCTCCCAGAGTGCTAGGATTATAGACGTGTGCCACCATATTCACATTACAGGATAAGTAAGGGACGTTCTCCATAGCATGTAGTGTTACACTGGCAACATACTGCCTTACCTGGCAGACAGAGGGGAAGAAGACCGACTCCTGCCTTGTTTGGTTACTGATCACCTGAATACTCCAAAACCACCACAGAGCTTCATCTTCCAACAGCAGCAAAGGAAAAGCAACGGAAACCAAACCAATGGCATGACAGAGAAGCATGTCAGTAATTAGGACAGGAAGACTTCTTGTATGAAGACAGCTTTCATATCCAACGCTAGACCAGATTTAGCAATACTAAAAGAAAAGACAGGTGCCAGCTAAAAAGGAACTCCCTGAATGTAAATCAAAAACAGTCTGTATCCAAGCCAAACAGGCCATTACAAGCTACCATATAAATAGGCATTTAATGATTTTTTTCAACGTTACATTATTGATCTAACAGGCCCTCTGTTTCCGCTGAAATGACTAAGTAATTTGTTTAAGATAACATTAATAGGATCTGCAGCACATTAGATACCCTAGGTCCCTCTCATCATTAGAACTGCCACTATAAAAATAATTCTGAATTATCTTTTAGTGAAACTTCTGCATAATTTTAGGAATCATGGCAGAAGATCAGAGACTTAGATTTATCTACCCATCAAGCACAAAATGGCATTTTAAGTCAAAATACCATGAATATCATTTGTTCAAGTCAATAAACACTGCATACTTACACACTAACAATCCTTTTAAGTGCTATAAACGCAATGGTAAACAAGAGGTATGGTTGCTGTTCTTACAGTCGGTCTGTAACAATGGAATAAGACACAAAAGATTCCCTGCAAGCAGAGGCAACGAGGTCGGGTCCTTGACGAAGGCAGCCACGGAGAACAGAAGGCCAACGCTAGGCTGAGAGGAGCAGAAGCAGAGGGGCCAGAGCTGCAGGAGGCTGGTGGGCTAAACGATGTCTCTGGCAAAGGGAACCTTGGTCACGGTACAGCACGCTCACGATGTCAGAATCTGTGCTATACGCTGTCTCTGTGGCAGGAAAAGCCCAGACGAGAGAAGGAAACATCGACAGCAAGGCTGCGCATAAAAGGCAAGAGGTCCTAACTTCATCATGACACGTTCCCCATTTGCCCAAAGACACATCCTACTTCCTATTGCTACAGTGTGCGCCAGGCACAAGGGACTCAGCCGTGGCGAGATGGACCCCATTTCACCCGTGCGGAGGCAACACAACAAAGCGAACAATCAGCAACAAAGTATCATGATGTTACATGCAATTCTGATGTGAGGCTCTCTGATAACAGTTATTACTGGAAAAATACTCAGCTTAAAAACTATTGCCCGAAAAAATCTCCCAATAACCAATAATAACCAAGGCAGAAATCACTACCTGACATCAAATATGATGTAACAGGACTATTAAAAGCAACTCTGACATCCTATAAACAAGGAAGTAGGCTTTTATTTCCCAATAAATGCTACTATATAGTGCTTTATAGACCTCGAAACAACTTTCCCATTTCACTCTTACTGCTCAGGGAACACAGAACGAGTAGATACTCTAATGATTACCCACCATTTGTCAGGCACCAAGGGTAGAACTCCAGGCTTTTTGCTGCCATGATCTCATTTCACCCTTATGACCATCCTACAAAATCATCATCACTGGACTTCCCGTCAAGATGGAGGCTGAGCAACTGAGCTGCTCATGTCTCCTTGTGGACCCACTTAAAAAGTTGAGAATATAGTGAAAAAACACACCTGTTCAATGTAACTAGGACAGGATGCAGCACCCTAACAATTGAAAGGAAGCCACTGGAAGGTCAGAAATCCCCCAAAACACACTGGAAGTGGAGGTAAAGAGCAGCCCAGGAAGCAGAACCAGACAGACTGTGAATGGCTGGAGCTGCCAGTATCTGCACACAGAGGAAAGCCTGGAGCCTGGAACCTCTGGCCAAGGTAAGCCAGAGGCTCCCGGAGAAGTGGGAATTGACAGCAGCTATTAGCCCCAGCCTCCAGAAAACAAGCCTACGAGTAGTGTGTACTACAAACGCAACACGATCTTGCTCCAGAAAAGGCTTCCTGGAGCCTAGATCAGAACCAGTGCTCGGTAGCCATAACAGGCAATGATGTAAGCAGGAGCCATTTTTAAAAAAGAGCCTGAGATGAAACTATTCAGAGTAAAAGAAAGTTCAGAAAAGTGCCTCAGGGCTTTTGGGGTCACTCTTACACATAAAGTGCCTAAGAACAAACTGGCACAAGAGACAGGGAGCCCACTGACCCCGCTAAGGGCTCAGTTGTAGAGGGAGCATCTCTGAGGTGGGAGAGCTCTGCCCTCAGGGGAGGGAAGCCAAGACAGGCGGGAGAGCTTTGCTGCAGGGTTAGGTGTGCTCACGACACCTCAGAGGCTATCAGGCTGCTAGGTCCTCCCTCACTGCCTACTCCCAGTACAGAACTCATGTTCAAAGAAACCTCTTGGCTAGGCCTTTAAAGTGAGGTCCCTCAGCAACAGAATTATGAGAACAACAAGGCAACAGGACACCCACAGACATGCCTGAGACCCCAGAATCTACTGTCATGGGCCCTCAAACAGTAAAACTCATAGGGAAGGAAGTCAACAGGCAAGCAAATGAGTCGAACATCCAGTTCAAACAAGATATCCTCAAAGAAATGCAAGCAATGATCAGCAGGTTTGTAGAGGAACTTAATATCCAAACAGTGATCCTCATGGATACAAAGCTTAATGAGCATATAGAAGCCACAAATAAAAAGTTGGCTGAGGTAAACAAGGAAATGAAAGATATGAAGGAACATTTTGATAGAAGTAAAATTCTGAAAAAAAATCTAGCTAAAATTCAGAATATGAAAAAATATATTTGAAAGCAGAGAAGTCAACTCAAATACTGTGAGAACAGAATTTCAGACCTTGAAGACAAGGCTGAGGAAACAAATGCTTAAATTAGGTACAATTTCAGAATTAGAAATGAGCAAAGTAGCTGGATACAACAGCTGATGGATGATTCAAAGAGAACAAATCTTAGAATTATAGGTGTGAGAGAAAGAGCAGAAGATAGCACTGAAGGTATATAAAGAATTTATTCACTGAAATCATGCAAGAAAATTTCCCCAATGTAGAAAAAGAAATTAATTTTCAGGTACAAGAAGCTTACAGAATACCAAGTAACCTCAACCAGCAACTAGATTCCCTATGACATATCATAATCAAAACCTCAGGAATACAACATGAAGAGAAAATATTAAAAGCAGCAAGAGAAAAACAGACATTATTCTACCAAGGTAAACCCATTCGAATTACCAGAGATTTCTCAATGCAAACCTTAAAAAGGCCAGGACAGCCTGGAGCAAAATCTTTCAAGCATTAAAAGACAGCAAGTGTCAACAAAGGTTGTTGTATCCAGCAAAATTATTTCTGAAAATGGAAGAAGTAAATTTTTGGAATCCCTAAAGAAATTTGCAATCACTAGCCCAGCATTCCAGAAAACACTTAAAGGAATCTTTGAGAGAGACAAGAGAGACAAACGGCACCAAAAAAAAAAATTTAAAAAAAGGAAACATCTAAAGAGAAAGTGTTACAAAAAAACAGACTGGTATTTGAATCATTTTATTGGTATCCTACTAAAACAGTACCAGCTTTCTCATAGAATTTATGAAACTTTCCCCCATAATTATTCATAAAACACTATATTCAACATGGGGAATTGGTATAAAATCTTTGAAAACATGTATGCATGAATGGGTTTTAAAATGATAAACCAAATCTGGCAAAATATTAGTAATTAGGGAAACATGAGTAAATAATTTATCAAAACTTAAAAAATTCTGAACTAAATATGCCATTATATTTATTGCTTATGTATAATTAACTCATGATGTAAACAAAAGTTCATTTAATGTAGCAGTTCACTTATTTGGTCTTTTATCTAAGTTTACCTAAGAAAACTGACTGATGTAATGATAACCTGAATGTCTTTTGAAACATCTACCTTTCAGTACTCAGCTAAGAAATTTGAAACTTCTCTTTTTTTCCTCACATTTTGTAGCCTTATGAATTTCATTGTTATAGTTCTTTTCTTATGTGGGCTAGTTAGTGAAGCCATGTTAAAGAATATCAACAAAGATATACTAAGATCCAGAAAAAGAACTTTCTGCAAATTGTACCAGTAAAAGGCTCTGCTGGACTCAGAGAAGAGGCATCAAGATCTGGTCACTGCAGCCCATTCTAGGGGTGGGAAGCTGAGCTAACGAGTGGTGATTTGAGTGGTGAAGTGAGTCAGATGCAGAATAAGTATGTTAAACATTGCATAGTTTCTCTGATTTGGGAAACCCAGAATACAGGCACTCTATAGAACCAAGTGGGTGTGATAGTGGGAGTCTGGGAGGATGGAGAGGGTGTGGGAGGGCCAAAAATGGGAAGAGATTGTAAATTTGATGTGATCTATATGTGCACAAAATACTGAAGCTCACTGTAAACATTATGTATCATATATATATATATATATATATATATATATGGAAAAATAAAGAGAAACTAACCAAATAAAAAAGAAAAAAATCATTACGCTTTTATAGATGAGAAACCTGTGACTAAGAGTTTTATGTAAATCTCATGCTGACAGAGGAGGAGCCACAGTTAGCCCTTAAGTCAGTGTGATATCAAACCCTCTTTCCTTCCCAGCACAAGGCTGCGGTGTTAACTCGTGTGTGACCGTGAGGCAGCTGGAGAGTGGGCGTGAGCTGAGGTGGTAGGGTAAGCTCAGGCTGGGCGCGTGATGTCAGTATTCTTTGGGCCACCATGAGGCCTACTAAAACTTTCACCTTGAGTCCCTACCAGCCATCAACCCCCAACCCCCATACAAGTTACTTTTTAGCCCACTTGATCCCTGAATTCTCTCTAAATCACCCTTCTAAACATTGTGGAGTATCGCAAAAATACATCTAAGTAAAAATTAAAAATACGGAACAAGCAACATTATTCAGACTCTGCATCCAACAGTATTCTTCAGGGACGACACGCTCCTGAGTACATGCCACACTGAATCTGCTATTAAGCAACAGTAACAAAGGCTCAGAGCGATACAAGTGCTGGTTACCTTTCCATCACCGTAACAAAATACCTGAGAATAACACCTCAAAGGAAGAAAGGCTTACACTGACCCACTGGCTTCAAAAGTTTCAGCCATGGTCACCTGGTTCTAGCACCTCTGGACGTGAAGTGAGGCAAAACATCGTGGATAAAGGGCAGGGCAGGGGGAAGCTGCTCACCTCTGCGCAGTCAAGAAGCAGAGAGTGGGCGAGCCAGAGAGGAAGGGGACAAGGACAAGATACAGTCTCCAAGGGCACATCCTCATGACCCGACCCCTTCAACTAGGTCCCACCTCCTAAGTTTCTATCACCTCCCAATAACATCCTCAAATTATAAATTCTTCCATGAATTGACCCACTGGTGAAGCTAGAGCCCTGTCGATCCAGCTACCTCCTACGGACGCACCTGATGCAGGGGTGACCAAGCCTGAAACACTGGCTCAGCACATGGGTAGCACTCCAGATGCAAGCCAGGACACCAAGCTTGATGTACACAGTCTCACATGATGATCACAAAAATCCAAGTAAGTCCCTACCAGTATTCTTCGTACACAGAGATGAGTGACTGGGTGCTTATCCAGGTTGAATAATAGGACTGGGGTTTGGCTCAGCAGGAGAGCACATGTCTAGCAAATTTAGACTGGGTTTGATTCCAATTATCACACATATGCAAAAAATGGTTAAATAATATAGCCAAGGTCACAAAAATACAGGTAGTAAAGCAGTATGACTCTAGAGCCTAGGCGCCTAGCCATTATAACACTGTCTACATCTATGAAACAGTCAGATAATTACACAAAAATACTAACGCACTAATCTAGATTGGTATGTTTATAGAAGTTTTCATATAGAATTACTCAAGAGTTACATCATTAGCAATTGCATAGTCTTAGTGTATGATACTTTGATAAATAAAGTAGAAGTATCACTTAGAATTTTCAAACCTTTTACACTGTTAAGCAGCAGGGTGCATGAAGTCTATTTGAGTATGTAACTTAACTATGCCTATTTTCAATATTTGAAATTACTGAAGAAAATTAAGTATGAGTAATAACAAAAGTATTTAAGGCCTCAAAAGAGAAGTGGTATTCCATCTTTTTAGAAAGCTGTTTCTTTTTAGAAAAGAAGTTTCTGTCTTTTTTTTTTTTTTTTTTGGAGACAAAGTCTTGCTCTGTAGTCCAGGCTAGCCTCGAACACATGGCAATCCCCCACCTCAGCCTTCTGAAAGCGGTGATTACAGGTGTGCCCACCATACCCAGCTATGTCGTGCCTGCTAGGCAAATGCTCTAACCACTGAACGATGCTCCCAGCCCCTCATTTAGTTTGTCTGTAAACCTTGTATTTGATACCAGTTTAATGCAATGACTTAACCACAGATATTTATAAATAAATGGAAAAAATGCAGATAAACAGGCCAATGCAGGTATCTTTTTCTGGTGCCCTTCCACTGTCTCCATTTACCACTCCTAATTCTCAAAGTAAACCTGCCACTCGCTGTAGAGACGCACAATGAGAAAGGAACCAAGGAAAGGCATGTAAAAGACAGACTATGTAGCTAATCTAAAGAATCCACAAAGCTGCCTTACTTTCTCTTCCCCACATGAGAATTACTAATTATCTCCTTTATTTTACAGACAAACAAGAACAAACCAGGCAGGAATGCTAGTGAATTGGCTGACTTCAAGCCCAACTTTTATACTGAGGGCAAGCCCCCACTTTGCTGAATACACGAAGCAGATGTCTAAGGCACTTACCAATTGGTACTTGTTCAGGCTGGCTGAGAGACACAAAGGCTGACGTGTCATCAATCCAGGATACCTGAATGTTACCTGTTCAAGTGAATTAAAAGAAAAGTGAACATGTGGCTAATCAGAGAGTGAGCAAGACTTTGTCCACCTGGCACAAGTCAGTATAAGCTAGAGCTTCCAGGGATGTGAGGTACTGGTTCCAACTTTAAAAATACTTTAACCAAAATCTCAGCTTATACAGTCAGCCTGCTTAAAACCTGAAACCACCACAGCAGTTATTCCTATTAAAATGCTGAGAAGTAAGAAAGCAAGGAAAAGAAGCTATTAGAAATCTGTGTTAAAAACAAAGGAAAGACCCTTCTAGAGTAACTCCTGGGGCCATCAGCATCAGTCCGATCTCATACCACTGCCAGACACCTTCTTCCACTCAAGATCACTAACAGAACCCAGAGATCTGTATGTCCACAACACAGCTTTTTCTTTAGAAGCTGCTATGGTCTGAAACATAATTGCTACTGTGAGGTGCTAGGTGGGTGAAAATGTAACCTAACTATGGTGTTCAGATGTGGGACCTCTGGGAGGTGATTAAGATTAGCTAAACCATTAGAGTAGAGCACATGATGGAATCTCAGAGGCTTTATAAGAGAGAGACAGCATGCATCCACATTCACACCCATGAGTTAACCTGTAGCACACGTGCAAGTCCTGTGCTGCCTTGGGACTTTGCAAGCCAGAAGGACACTGCCAGGTGCAGGCCCTCTACCTTGTACCTCCAGAACCCTGAGTCAAAACAACCTTCCTTTAAATCCCACCCTGTCTGCTAACAAAACTCAAGAGATTGTTTATAAGCAACACGAAATGAGCTAACACAGATACAAACTTCAAAAAATAAGACTAGAAAACAAGAAAATGAGCTAAAAATACATCACTAGTAATGCAACTTAAATGTTGAAATCCAGGCTGGGTAAAGAGAAAAATGCAGAACGGAGGATAAGGAAAAGAAGGAGCCCAAGAGCACACAAGAACCGAAGACAGGCTACGCAGGGGCAAACAGGAGCAAACAGCCCACGGTGAGACGAGTCCTGTGCCACGCAGAGAGGCGACTCGTGACAAAGGGCTGAACACCAACAGGGCGGCATGGCGCTCACTAAGGCGGGAGAGGAGGAGAAGGTGAGGAGGTGTGGGGGGTGCCTCTGGAGAAAAGCAAAGGGAATAGCAGAGGCCTCAGGATGTTGCCTCCACAGCGGCTTCTTGGAAAAATGGAGGACTGGGTTCTACAGAAATAAATGTACCATCAGAATTTAGCAATGAAGATGTTTTCACTTTAGAAGGCTAGGAATTTTTGAAAACTGCTTTGTATCACCATCAAAGGAAAAAGATGATCTCATTTCTGGCTACACAGTAAGATAACATAACATACTGACACTGGCAATCACAAAATTCACTGTTCTTTGGTAACTTTTCCATCCTATACATGTGAGTTGCTTTAGATAAATAATACCAGCTAGCGTCTACCGAACAGTTACTACACATCACACACTGCCCAAAACACTTCCCAAGAATTAGCTCATTTGATCCTTATGGTATTTTTATAACATCTCCAATAAGGAAACAAAGACACACAGAGAGTACTTGTCCAAGGTCACAGCTTTCTTGTTTTTGTTTTAAACTGGAAAAAAACCTAAAACAAATAAACCACAAACACTACATGAAGTGTTGTATTTAATTTAGCCAAAGATTGAACTTGTAGAGCTAAGTCAAGACAAGAAACAACAAAAGCTTCCAAAAGAATGAAAATTAAAATTCAATACAATCCTGTATTACATTTAAATTAAAAGGCAGGATTATGATCTCAAAATACATCTAGAGTATCTGTAAAAATCAGTGTTATTTTTTAGAAATATAACTGCTTTCACATACTTTTCTAATAATTAATTATATCAAGATGTTTTACTTAGGTAATACATGTTTACTTTAGATAAAACACAAAGGCGTAGGAAAAAAAACCCTATTTAAGGCATGACAGTAACATGATATTGCATTTCAGTCTGATTTCTATATCTAGTTTAAGTTACAAAGAGATCTTATTTTTACCTGAGAATACCTGATTTTTACTCTAATTGTTAAAATATAAACGCTTTACCACCCTTTCTAAGGCTGCATACTAATCCACTGAGGAGACACATAAACATTTACTACCTATTCTTATTACTGACCATAGGTTTCGGCTGCCTTCACTTTATCCAAAATTTCCAAAGAGAATGAAAAACCTAAGTATTCCATTTCTTAAAGAGACGCTGCTGTAGTTCTGCAGTCGGAATCGTCTTTACAAACTCTAACAGAGACCTGTACGCACTACCTTCATCACACGATCTGCTAAAAGGGGAAAGGAGGAGCCTCCACATATCCTGTCACACTTGTCTCACACCTGGGTCTGCTCCTATGTCTGTGTTTGTTGTTTCATTATTTGATCTCATGCAGAGATTGCCTGCCCTTGAAAAACAGATGCTCTCTTGAATCTACCCTTAAGAATTATTGACTCTCAGCCTAGGTTTGTTTTCCCTGGTCAGTGGAAAGGACCACCATAGTGGTGGAATCCTGCTTTCTATGGACTAAGAGGACTCTACTGGGAAGTGTGACTTACAAGCTCCTCAGGTCACATCAGTATATACAGATTCCATGAGTGAAATGAAAAGCTTGCTCATTTACATTCTTTTATGCCTAACGTGAAACCGTCTACCCACCCTTGCCCGCCTACACCAACCGAACAGCAACCCCTACTATGCCCACCTGCACCTGGGTTGACTTACCAAAGGCACTGAATAGCTGGTAGAGGTCGCTGGTTTTCCACTCTTTGGGGAAAGTCACGTGGAGAACATGATCACGTTTAGGTTGCACTGCGAGACAAACACAACAAAAAGGGACAAGTTAAAAGATGACCAGTAAACCAGGGGTTCCCTGAGGAAGCTAGCCACAGCAGCACAGGGAACTGTCGGAGCGTCTCAGGACTGCCAAGCAACTCCCCAGAGCACTCTTAGCACGGGTCGGTTTCCCTGGACAGTGGTCAGGTGCCTGCTTTCTACAGGTCAGTAAGATTTTTGGAAAGGGGTATTTATAAGCTCCTCATACTGCACTAGCATGTACAGATGGTGCCATCAAAACCTAGGGCCCAGGCTCTGACACGCCACACAGCCTACCACAAGCTGATTCCAGCAATGCTGGTGGAAATGTGTCTCTTCATGATGCTTCTGTGCTGATTATTTAAAGGGAAAACAAAGGGCTACTCTGTTTAAGAAATTTCATAATAAACTTAACTTTTTCTTTTTAATCTAACTATCCACATATTTAGTATTTTTTTAAAAAAATAATGCACTGCCCAAGTTAAATGGACTGTTCTTAAGTACAGGCAGTCCTAAGTCACAGGCTTGTGTTCTCACCCTATATCGTTGCTTATCTGTGCAACTTTAAGTGGGACACCTGATCACTCGGCTATGAGTTGGCAATAGCAATGTTCACCTTAGAGAATTATTGCGAGGATGACAGGTTAACACTAATAAGAAGCACAAAACAACAATCTGTCCCTAAACTACGGCTGCAATGATTATTATTACCAAGTACAGTTCACTCACTTGTACATGCAACGATGACGATGGCTAATACACTGAGATGAGAAAAAGATCAACGGAGTAGAAGAATGAGGCAGAAGATAAGAGGCAGCAACCATCCCCTGAAAAAGATGACTCCTGAGTGGGGTGCATGCGTGTGTGTGTGTGTGTTTGAACCCAGGTGCACGCATTCTATAACTGAGTTATACTGACAGCATTCCTTTCACGAGCTAAAAAATGGAGGGGGGCTGTAGGAATGGCACAGAGGTTAAAGCTCTTGCCTAGCATGCAGAAGGCCCTGAGTTTGATTCCCCAGCACCACATAAGCCAGGTGTGGTGGCACATGCCTATAATCCTAGCACTTGGTAGGCTGAGGCAGGAGGACTGCTGTGCATCCAAAGCCAACCACTAGTTTAAATATATCCATATTCAAGTAACTGGAAAATAGAAATTTGAACATGAAACTAACATAGACAGCATTTCTTAAAATCTATTACAAATACTTATAGGAAACAATGAAACTAGAATTCTGAAGGAAAAAGAAGTAAGGAAGAGAAGACATACATTTAAAAAAATTCAACTCAGGCATAAACGGGAAAATGTAAGTAAAGAGATGACTAATGAAGGCCCCAGGATCCCATTAACTTAAGTAAAATATTCATATTAACCACAAAATCACTAAAAAAGCTCTTTCTTCAACATTTTTTCCTGTTATCCCTCTTAGACCACACACTTAAATGTGTAGATGCAATGAGAAAATAAAAATTTACTTACAGTCTGGTCCCTCCAAGTTTAGATAGGGGATATCCATGACTCTCATAAGAAATAACCTACAAAAGAAGAGAAAAACAGGTAATAGGCAACTTTCTTTTAAAATCCTGACACAGAATGGCATCTATTGAATTTTTAGTAGAAGCTAGATGTTACTCTATTTCTCATACAACTTTCAGAGCTTTAAAAATTCATTTCAGATTTTTCTTTTGGCCTCAGTATTTATCTTAAGTAGAAAAAAAATGAACCTTGGCATTCCCAAAATTATAACAGTTCCTGGTACTTAGCAGTTGCTAGGGAATGTCAACTAAATCAATAAAATTAGTAATCAAAAACGTCAAATAAAGTTCTGTACAAAAGCTGCCTTGTTAGTTACAGTGGAGAAACTAAAGCCCTCACGAATGGCATTTGTGAGCTGAGAATGACACATCAGTTTTGTCTTCTGTTTTTTTCATATGCAACTTTTATTTTTGGCAGTGCTGGGGATCAAACCCAAGAACTTGCCACTGCCAGGCCTGGCAAGTGCTCTACCAATGAGCTACAACCTTAACACTGTTTTTTTTTTTTTTAATGAAATGCAAAATTATTGAATGAAGGCTAATCTCTTGGATTGAACTGCAGTTTGAAATAAGAGGCTATCTCAAAAGCCACCACCATCACTGTCATTTAGAATAGATCGAAAGCACACAGCAAAGCAATCCTTGGTGGAGAAACTATCAAGCCAACATAAACCACAGTAGTCATCTTATATCTGTCTTCTAAACCGGATACAAAGGCACTTTTTAAAAGGGATACTTGTTAATTACAATCCTGTTATATAATTCAATTTGTCTTATTGGCAAGGCTATGGACAAAAATTTCAAGCATTTTGTTCTGTGTAAAATGATTTTAATGGGTTTTCCTTGGATTACAATATATTGTGTGTTTCTGGTAGACTGCATTACACAGTAAATTAAAAAGGCAATCGAAATGCCCAACAAGCAATTAGTTTGGCATCACTGACCTTCAATTAAGGCACATTATTACCAGGCATTCGAAAGCCAAGCAGGGCCGGATCTACTTTGCAAATGGAATCAGAAGCATAAACAACACTGTGTTGTAAATGCCCAGAAAAAACTACGTCATGGTAGTCTGTGGTTTGAGAGCTTGTATGGCTGATAACTTAACCAACCAAATGCTAAGGCTAAGACACCAAATTTATTTTTAGTTCACTAATTTAGCCTTAAGTGCACTGTTATGCACTGGTAAGCTGTTTTACTCCATTTCATCAATATTACTTGGAATGCCCGAAAACGGTACAACACGCAAGCACCTAGCAGAGAGGCTAGAGGCTCCCAAAGTGAGGGTGGCTGCTACCACTACTGCCCACCAGAACCTGGAAAGTCAAGTGCAGGCTAAGAGGCTCAGCATTTTTATGCTTCACAGAACTTTCAATTCTTCATTTAATAAACTTAAGAGATAGTCCCTCAAATTCTAAAATATCAAAAAACTAAAAACAGGAAAGATTCATGAAACGCTAGATCTACACTACAGCTCCGTGACAGAGCACTTACCTAGCATGCATGGGCAAGACGCTGGGTTTAGTCCCATGTCTCACACACACACATGCAACTTTAAAATACATAAACACCATAAAAATAATAGAAAATATTTATCCTAATTTCAAGAATAGAAAGTTGAATCAATAAGGTTTTCTTTATACTATTAAATATACCTATCAACTTCAATAACATGTACATACACACACTTAATGTAACATATAAAGCACCATAAAAATAATTTTAAGTGCTGGGAGAATAACTCAGCAACTTAAAGATCAAGCTCAAGGCCCTGAGTTTGATTCCTCAGCACCACATAAGCTGGGTGTGATGGCACACGCCTGTAATCCCGGCACTCAGGAGGCTGAGGCAGGAGGACTGCCATGCATTCACGGCCAGCCTGGGCTCCATAGTGAGTTCAGGACCTGCCTGGACCGCAGACTGAGACCCTGACTCAAAAAATAAATAAATAATGTTAATAATGTTAAATGTTTACCCTAAACTAAGAATAAAAAGTTGAATCAATTTTATTCTTATACTATTAAATATACCCATCTATTTCAATAACAACTGTGTGAGTTACATTACTAAGATGTTATATTAGTAATTCTAAATTTCAGCCTAACTAACAAAAATAAAATCTTCAACACATGAATAACTTGGGGTACAATCCTAAATTTTAAAAAGCATAAACTTTGGTGGCGCACATTTTTAATCCGAGCACTTGGGAAGTTAAGGCAGAAAGACTGAGAGCTCAAGGCGACGCTTGGCTACAAAGTGAGAAAGAAAGCCAGCCAGCCAGATGCACAGGAGCAGAGGCACACGCCTGTAATCCCACCTACACAAGAGACTGTGGCAGGAAGACCACAAGCCCAAATCCAGCCTGGAGAACTTAAAACAATAATCAGGACCGTGTCTCCAAACAAAACAAAAATGAGTTGAGGACCAGTTTGGGCTACAGATACACTCTTTCAGAGAAACACAAACAAACACACACACACACATACACACACACACACACTCCACCCCCCACCCCACCCCCCACACAATAATTTTGGAAACTCGTTTTATAGTGTGCTTTCAAAATCCCTCTTATTAGCATTTTTTTAAACTTTAAAAATAAAGGTTATCAGAATTGAAAGGCCCTAGGGAAATTACTATAGACTTTCTTGGAAAAAGCCAAATGAAATTACCATTTGAATTAATTGTGCATATCCTGTGCATTCTTTTACTTCACGTAGGGGAGAAAAATACTAAGTAAAACCACAAGTTTGAGTATGCAATAACTTTATTATTTATTTTCCTAAAGTCACTGGACCTCAATAATCAATTCAGAAAATCTCCGATCCTACAAATACAATCAAGGACTATCTTTGAAAAGAAAAAGACAGCTTCTCCAAGTCCTCTCGCCACAGAACTTTTCAAACATTTTTTTTTCTGAAAAATGTCTTTTGTCAAGCAACATTTAGGCTGTTTGTCTTGTCATGCTTCATCTCTATTCTAAATATCTCTAATTAGCTTAAGTGAAAATTCATTCTCAGGTAAAACATCCGAAACATCTTCCAAAAGCTTAGTGAAGCCTACTCTACAAGGCTTTTGCTTTCTTAATTCTTTAAATAGAAACCTCTTTCAAATGAATTATTAATCACTTCTCCCTCTTCCCGTGTGCCTCTACCTTCACGTCTGGGCTTTGGAGGACTGCGCAGTCCCCAGCCCTGGAAGAACATAGAAACCAACCCTGTGTGTGACTTGGCAAGCCACAGCGGGCAAGAGCCATGCAATTGTGAAACTAACTCTAGAACTGTAACTAAGCAGCTGCGGAACTGAACCAAAGTAAACTTTCCCAGAGGCCTCCCGCCCTCCTTATGCCACGTAGCTTGCCAGCTACTGCTCGGCTAACATCCCTACCCTTCTGGAGGAGAACAAGCATTTGTGTGCATGCCCGCCTCATCCAAAATGGTTGTCAAAGGGCCTGCACGAACTCCCCGGAATGACCTGACACGACACTTCACATACAGATGAGCTACTGTGACAGTTCTCTTTCTAACCTACAAGGAGATGCACACGGGCAGGTAAGCTGATGAATGCACAAAAGGGTGCTCCTTCGCAGAGCACAGTCCTGAAGAACAGTCCCCCCAAATCCTTTCATATGCAGACATGAAAAAGACGGCTGACCTGACGTGTGCATGAAACACTTCTATTTTCATACACATTGAAATGGCTATAACATGGCGGAGACAACTGAAACTGTGTAGTACTTCTACATTCTTGAGAGCTGTCTTATGAAATATTATTTTCTCTTCTAGGCTCTGAAGGATAAACATTAACCCTGTCAAAGACTACAATTAAAATTTTCTTTGGCACAGTGGCTAATTTTACACCTAAATTCTGTCTTTAGAAACTGTGCAACTCAAGTTTGACTTCTAAAAGCCATAATCAAATGTACCCCTTGTGGAATTTGTCACTCTTTCAACACTCTAGGAGTATCACGGGTGGCACTGGCCATTGTGGCTTTCAAACAAGTCTGCAAAGATTCAAAGGTAAAGGACAGACTCCTTCTAAGTCTTTTGCTCAGGTGCTGGTAAATTCAGCAGTTTCTTATAAGCCACACACCACCTTTATCTTCAAAGAGCCACCTAATCTCTCCTACCATGTACTGAATGGCAACCCCTATGTGCGACCCTCCAAACTCTTGCAGCCACGGCAGTATGACACTGTGCCTCAGACACTACAAGAAGGCTCCTGAGCACTGCCAAATTTCATTTCGGATATAAAACTCCTCAGAAGTATAGAACCTTGACCCTTATAACAAAATGTGGTTCTTATCGCAGTAACAGCCTCACCTGGAGACTTGCTGGGGACGCACATTCCTATGCCCTGTCTATGAGCTCTGGATTCAGACAGGAACTGAACAGGAAAACAGCACATTAAATGTTGTGCTGTTAGTTACCGTGTAAGGATGATTCTCTAGCCAGCTGGATAATGACTTAAACTCATGTTTCCAAAAAGAATTAGTCTTAAATGATTTGTTTTTTATTAAATAATTTTAATTCAGAAAAATAAAACTATAAAAGCAAATACTAAGGACTACCTCAAAATCCAGGAAGCAGCAACACAAGGCTTCTACCATGTTTAAAAACCAGGTCAAACTATGGTAAGAAACTAAGCTAGTTTTGCTGCTGCTGCTGTTTCCAGCACTGAGGACTGAACCCAGGGTCCTCGTACCGAGCTACAAACATCACTAGCCCATTTTGAAATGTTATTTTGTCACAGGATCTCACCAAACTGCTATGATGCCTAAGCTGGGCTCCAACTTGGGATCCTGCTGCCTTAGCCTCCCAGAGTGCTGGGATTAACGGCCTGTGCCAACCAAGATAAACTGGCAAAAATTACTGTTGACAGTTGTCATGCTTGTTGCTAATATGCAAAAAAGCTGTCACTCTCCTGGCAACTCATTAGCAAACGTCAGACCTGTTGCTGTGAACTGGCCACGAATTAAGCTTTAGTCACCAATGCAGCACCGGAAGACTAGCAAGCACTCAGAACACATACAAAACAAAAAACCAGATGCTGGCCACCCTTATCAAAATTCCCTAGCCTTACCAACAAGCTTCCAGACCGATCTGGCAACCACAGCACACACTGGGCTGCTCTTAGGAGGGCACTGAGACCAAAGGTTATTCACTTATGACACAACAGCTTGCCTTGGACTATGGCTTATCTGAACCATTCCCTAGTTGTCTGGTGAATATAAACAGATTGCATAATGATGCCAAGATTAACCCATGTTGTGCAGCTATGTTTTAAAAAAGGCAATCGTAATATTAAAAAGCACACAAGGGCTAAGGGTACAGCTCATCTGCACAGCACCTGCATAGAGTGCACGAGGCCTGGGTTCAACCTCAAGTACCACCAAAAATAAAAATCAAAACTAAAAAATGCACACAATCAGCCCTGTAGGTGACTCAGGAATATACTCACGAAGACTCGAGCCTCTGGAAACTTAAAACCATTATAGCGCCTTACAATTCTATACCAACAAACCTATATCTGAAATCATTCATTTTACACAGTAATGAAAGAAAAGATTTAGTTTTGCCCTTGAATGAATAGGCTTCCCCATACAGCAAATGAAAACAGCGGGAAAGTGAGTGAGAAGAGCGTGCTGGGGGGTCCCTCTGGAAACCAGCAGCATGTGCCAGGACCACACGGCAAGGGAACTGTTTAAGCCTAGGACCTGACGAGGACACCCTGCACAGCACCGGGAAGGTGCCCTGCGGCGGCAGTGCAGACTAACCATAGGCCACACCACAAAATCAGGGCCAAGGCAACCACGGCCCATTGCCTGGCGGAGCAGTGAAGGCCACCTTCATGCCAGTGACTAAGAGATCCAGTGTCTTTGGAATTTATTGTGTTACAAACATACAGTTTGGGTAATCTCAATCAGTGGATGAACAGCATTGATTGGGGTTAGTTAGGGAACCTAAGAAAGACCAAACTCGCAGGAAATTTCATCTTATCTTTTGGCTGAGGAATTATAAACAAATTCTTTTTGTGTATTTTATGAGGAAAAAATGAAAGTACCAACTTCTTGAGTAAAATAATAATACTTACCATGGCCTGTTAAACCTTCATGTGGTCCTGAGTGTGTGTGGAGGATGGGCAGGGAAGCCAAGGATCCCTCTTTGCGAGGAGTCAGTTGGCAGGTGCTCCCCTATTTGGGAGACTGCCCTTGACCACCATGAAGGAGCCAGGGCACAGCTCCCGTTGCTGGTCCTATACAAGACCTCCCCACTGGAAACCCTTTGCCCACCTGGCTTTTACACTGAGATGTGAGCAAAGCCTCCAGGGAGACAGAGAGCCTTCAGTCAACCAGGAGGGATTGGGGCCAAAGATGCCTATCCTCGGTCATCTAAAACACAGTCTCATATGATGACACAAGGAAAAAGAAAAGTAGGTTGTTGTCTGAGAAAGAGCTTTGGGTAGAATGAGCTTTCAAGGCAATGGGAACAGGTAGTGAAGAACGTCACGTGGCTACAGATCAAAGGGCAACCCTGCTGTGTCCGCAGGGCAAAACAAGTTATCACTGGGCACCAGGATTCCTAGTCACATAACTCACACATGTGAGCTGCCTCACATATCAGGATTCCCATCAGGAGAACCAGGGAATCAGTGCAGCTCAGCACTGACAGACCTTACAGGTATCTAAACATACATTGTTAACTTCCAGAAGAGGTTTTGCTTGTGTGTTTCCCCAGGATAAACCACAGCCGATCTGGATCCCAGCCCGGCTCGTCCACCCTGGCTCTCCACAACCGCCCACCGAACACGTGAAGTGACTGACACTAAAGGAACAACAGAGACTTCCACAACACGAGAGCACTACCCAAAGGAAAACAACATAAGGTCACGCGGGGTGATCTCAAGGGCCCCACGGAGCAGGCCGTGAGACTCGCTCCTACTGCAGGACCTGTGTCTGGCCCAATGACGGTTGCTCTTCTTTGTGCAGCTTTAACAGCCAATAGTAAAGCCGAACAGTGAAACAGAAGGTCTAAGACTGTCCCATGGCAGATATGTGTAAGTGAAAAGGCTGTTTGGACTAATATCACTGAGACTTCTCGCTACATCTTGGATTGGTCAAATGCAATGGACATATCTTCTTACACTTCCTCCCCCGGTTCCCCTTCCAGTGTTGCAAAACATGCACACTGTTGATGGGAATGTGATGGTCTGATTCTGGATAGAGACAATTGTATATTTGAAAATTGGGAGTGACTATGGATGAAATAGTGCCTCATCCTACAAACATGCTTACAAAACGAAATGTCACTGCTTGTGTCCACACCCCCTTATGTATTGTTGGTAGCACTGCTGATATTCTTAATCAGTTAAAAAAATGTTTCCCTCCTGGCCAGATTTTTCCCATGTTATATGGGTTGACTGTACTGGGAAAAATGTTATTGATTTTATGTTTGATTTTTCCTTGTGTTGTTCGCAGTGGGGTGGAATGTTTAAAAACTCTGGCCACTAACATTCATGGTCTTAAGCTACGTCGCAAACCCCCCAGTTTTGGTGTATAATTAGGCTGATAGTCAAAGATGTATAAGATTTCTCTGCAGTCAAGACAACCTAAGACAGGATACACACCATGCTGCATGTAGTCCAATGACAGGTAAGTCCTAACTGTAAGGGGAACAACCTAAGACAGGCACAGTCTCACACCGAGAAAGCTTTGCTTTAAAAAATAAAAAATGCAGAGATGTTGGGGTCTTCAGGGCCTGAGAGCCTCAGCATTGCTGACCTTGGCCGAGTTCCTTCCTTCTCACGAAGAAATGTCACTAACTGTAAGTTAAGCCAGGTATTGTTTTGCTTAAACACGGAACTGCCGGTTTAGTTAATTAAGAGTCGACAAGACAACTGGAGTATCCATCCTTCTTCCTCTACTCATTTCCAACCCCTCGGTGACACCGCCCCTCCCCCTTGAGGCCTTGCTGACTGGCCCAAGATAGCTTCCTCAGTCTATTTAAGCCCCTGTACTTCCCAAATAAATGAGACCAAGTTCACTGACACGACTCCCTGAGTGTATTACTCTGTCGTCCGACCCCTCAGAAAACCCCTACATAAACACAGGGATTATGTTATGCAATGTTGGACTCATACATGTGTATTCAGGTCTAAGTGACCTGTGAAAACTTGTAATGCTACATGTCTTAATAAAGAAGAACAAACTGGGTGTAATGGTGCATGCTTGCAATTCCAGCTACTCAGGAGGCTGAAGCGCGGATGGCAAGTTCGAGGATAGCCTGGGCAACTTGGCAAACATGCCTCAAGATAAAATTTAACGGAAGGGCTGGGGATGTGTTCCTTGGTGGAACACTTGCCATGCATGTATGGTCCCTAGTACTACAAAAATGAAAACAAAACCAGTGTTTATTCTGGTCTCTGAACCTCATATTCTTCATTCTAACAACTCAGAATTTCACTCCCCTCCGAAGAAACCCGCATTCTTTCATCTGCTTTCTTCCTCCACAGAAGACTATACTTCTACTTTATGTGAAAAAGTTGTTGTTTCCGAGGACCAGTGTACCCTCTCCTACCACGGCAGACTGGGACACGGAAGTGATGAATGCAGTCTTATCTCAACACAACTTGAGCACTGACTTAATCTGCAGTCATCTGAAGTCTCAAGTCTTCCACTAGAAAATTGGAACCTATACCAACTATCAGTTCTACTGTATTTGCAAATGGTCTTGGTATTTCCTTCAGGGCATAGCAGTAAAAGCACTTCATAAGAACCTTGTATGCAAGGGCTCATCATTATACATATTTATGTGCTATAAAAAACTAATTTTATCATCCAGGTAGGAAGCATGCAGACATCTCTCACAAAATAAACTCATTTAGTTTGCTCACTAGAGCTCTGGTGTAAAATAAGGGTAACTACTGGCCAGGGGGAGTTTCTGTGGTATCAGTTATTTTAATTTCACTCAGGTAGTAGGGGAGTAATACAATTTTCAATCCAGCAGCTTGCTGTTTTCACAAATAGAGCATCACCTGACATTTGTCCTAAAACCAACTCATATCCTTTCTTCAAGAGAATTAACTTTAGAAACAGTTAAAAATGGGGTTAGAGGAAGGGAGAAACCAATACAGTCCAACAACAAATTCTATCAAATTACATGAAATAAAAATGTTAAACTAAGCATTGTACAAAGACAGTGCCTGCCAGGCCTATAAAACAACAGATTGTAAAATGTCAGAGGAAACACACAACCCAATGGTTAAAGTTAACATCTTTTAGGGTTTCTGCTCTAGCCAGACACTGAGAGAAAAAGAAATCCGTCCCCAAAGATACTAACATTATCCTATGAGAAAACACACAACCCTGTAACAGCACTGCCTGTCTCAGAGACTGGGCTCTGGAAGAAGGCACTGCCAGTAGAGGACAGAGCTGGGTTACCCCTGATTCTGCAACCACTGGGGCCCAGGCTGATGCCTCAGCTTTCATACATGGACATGTTAGCTAAAGCCGATGAAGGCAATATATTCTGCTTTGTGGAAGGTGTTCAACTGGTAAGCAATCTGCAAGCTGGTGTAAATTTCCGACACTGCTAACAGTAAATATTTCAAAATAAATGCTGAATAGTCTTAGGAATAACCCACTTAGAAAGAAATAACCTGCCCCAACCCTGACCAGGACCACCACAGAGCTAGGCAGCCCCAAGAATGCTGACTTTGCTACTAGTATGCCTAGTGTGGGCTCAAAAGGGCAGGTCCACACTCTAAACCTTGGAGCTTGTGCCCTTTTTTCTTTTTTTTCCCCAAACCACAATAGAGAGTTATTTTAAAGAAGTTTATTTTTTAACATTACACAAAGTTAGCCACAGAGTAATTGCTGTTCCCCAAATTAGAACATGGAAGGCTTTCAAAGGCTAAATTTACCTAGTGATGATAATAAATGATAATAGCTAATGAACAGAGCGCTCTTCCACTTGTAGTTCTGCTTCCTAGTCTGAGTTACTCGTGTGGTCACCTACAGTCTAAAATTATTAAGTGAAAAATTCCAGAATTAATTCCTAAGTTTTAAATTGCATGCCATTCTGAGTGGTATGATGGAGTTTTACACAGTATCGTCCTTCCTGTCCAGATATGAACCATCCCTTTTGGAAAAAGGAGTTTCAGAGGTGCTATTAAATTAAGGACCTTGAGATGACAAGATTATCCTTGATAATAAGTGCAGCCAAGAGAGTCCAGACAGGATACACACAGAGGAAGAGGCTGCAATGTGACCATGGAGGCAGAGGTCAGAGTGATGTGGCCACCAGTCAGGGAATGCCGAGGAATGACAGGGCCTCCAAAATCAGAGGGGCCTCTGGAGAAAGCTCAGCTCTGCCCCAACAACTCTGGCCTTCTTAACTGCACGAGCATAAACCTGCTGTCTTAAGCCACCAACTTTGTGGTAATTTGCCGCCTCTCCCACAGGACGCTAATGTAACGCCCTATGAGGGAGGAGGCCAGCTGGTTGAATACACATCTGGGGCTGACGGCTTATTTCCACCTTGACACATTACCTTTATACTATCCTAATAAACAAGTGAAGCCAGGGAGATCCGCACTTTAAAACAGCCAAAGAAAACACAAGACTATCCCTGCCCAGCCCAAGGTATGCCTTCTGCAGTGCCTGCATGCCCAGTTCACCACGGAGGATATGGAGCCCCATATTGCCCCCGAAAAGCAGTCCTTGTGCTCATTTCCACAACATACTCACGAAAACTGAACACCGAGGGAAGTCGGGCTCAGCCTCTACCTGGGGGGGCAGGGGACACGGTACATGGAAACAACATAGACTCCTCCAGTGCCTGGACCTCAGCATTCTATATTTTCCTTACTCTCCCTCAAGTCTAGCTGGATGGCAGACAAAGTTTATGGTTAGGAATCAAAGGCTAAATAACAAAGAGCAAAGAGCAATTTTTTGGTGAAGCCCAGAAGGGACTCCCTCGTGAAACCTCTTGGCGATCCTGACTATGAGGCAGAAACCAGACGCATGCACTCCTGTCCCTGAAGTTACTCTGGTTTCTAAAACAGGCACTACTAGCTTCTGGGCCCCCAAACCAGATGAAGGGCTACGAATAATCCAGTGCGCCTGACTCGCACGTGCACTTTCCCATTAAGTAAACCAGAGTATGAAGCAACCTATAGGGCCATCAAACCTAAACTTTTCTCCCTCTTGCAGTGACAGGGATCAAACTCAGGATTGCACAAATAGGTGAACACTCTACCGTGGGACTGTATCCCTTCACCTTTACTTCCCTCTCATTTTATTTATTTTTTGAGACAGACAGGGTCTCCCTCTATAGCCCAGGCTGGTCCTGAACTCACTATGGAGCCCAGGATGGCCTCGGACTCACCACGATCCTCCTGCTTCAGCCTCCTGAGTGCTGGGATTACAGGTGCGCACCACCACGCCCAGCTTACGTGGTGCTGGGGAATCAAACTCGGGTAACACTTGACACAGTGGGTATTTAGCACCTGACTTAGCGCTTGAGCCGCTGAGCCATTATTCTTCCAGCCCCTTCCCTCCCATTTAAAAAAAAAAATTATTTTGAGACAGCTTTGCTATGCTGCCCAGGCTAGCCTCAAACTTGCAATCCTCCTGCCGCAGTCCCGAGTTGCAGGGATTATTGGTATGTACCACTATACATGATTTCATACCAATTCCTTTTTTTTTTTTTTTTTTTTGGAGACAGAGTCATGCTCTGTAGCCCACGCTGGTTCTGAAATCACTATGGAGCCCAGGCTAGCCTTGGACTCACGGCAATCCTCCTGCCTCAGCCTCCCAAGTGCTGGGATTACAGCAGTGCTCCACCACACCCAGCTTTATTGGTGCTGGGAAACTGAACCTAGGACCTTGAGTGTGCTAAGCAAGTACTTTAACTGATGGGTTATTCCTCCAGCCCCTCAAACCAATTCTTAAAGATCCTTTTTTATTCAAGTAATTTGGAGAATCAAAAGTGACATGAACATGATTCAGAGGCAAAATGTAGGGTTTAGGTTCACGTACATGAGAATAAAATACATCTCACACATTAGGGAAAATGTATTTTGTGAGCTACAGAAAAGCTAGCTTTTCCCCAGGCCTTCTCGAACCTGGGAGGATGCGCTAAGCACTGGCTGTGCTGTGATTTCACTCCTCTGAGGCACCTGACTCCAAAATCTGAAAACCTGAAGAGGCTGAAGAAGAACTCTGTTTTTTTGAAAAGAGCGTATTTCCTGGTCTCTAAGATGGAGAGTAAGGTCCACAGCAGCACCAGGTCTATGCCCAGTCAGTTTCTTATGAGTCACGCTCCACACCCCAGGTTCCGGATCTACATTTGGCGAAAGCTAGAGGGGAAACAACGTAGACTTAAAAAGTAAAAAGATCTGGGTGCCTTCCTTACTCTAGCACTACTGACACAAAATTGAAAGCCAACAGGAAAGAAGGGTCTGGATGACACTGCCGTTCAATGTTTCAGTCCTGGCCTGACCCTGGGTTCTGGCATCCCTAGGGACTTCTGAGCCAGCGGATGTGATCGGCACACACAGATGGAGGAGGCCTCCCACCTCAGCTGCAAAGTCCCAGCTCACACAGCCTCACATCAGGAGACTCTACAGCCCGAGTGTGACTAGTAGGCACTTCTCACCCACAACCCAATTCTGCAGCGAGACCTTTTAAATTGAGATAAATTAAGGGTCTGGCGGTGTAGCTCAATAGTGCTTGGCATGTGCAAGGCTTGGGTTCAATCCCAAGTACCAAAAAAAGGGTAAGATACAGAGATAGAATAAACTGCTTTCCCAAGATGACTTCTAAGCTGCCTTCCCTCTCGTGCTGGCATCACACACAAGTGCCCCTCTGGTCCTGTCCACAGAGGGCAAGGGCGCTCCACTAAACACACACTGCTTGCCTTGTTTCTCACTCTGCCCATAATACCAGTTAAAACTAGACTCATGTTCCTGAAATTCATGGTAGCCTAAGTCATGGTAACTTGACAACTGGTTCTCTGTGTGTCTACCATGGGTCACACACCACCCCGAGCAGCCGTATCAGTACTAATACCCCTGAAGAAGGCTGCTTATTATCTCTATTTTGTAGATGTAAAAACTGAACTTCAGAAAAGGCACAGATCTCATGTGACCACAGCCCTGGCGCACTGCGCACAGCCAGTCCTGCAGAGCTGGTAGCAAGATACTCATCTATACGGTTCAAAGTTCATGTGCCTAAATGTGACTGACAGAAGGAAGCAGCTCAACTACAAAAGGAAATGCTCCTAAAATACCAATAGTTTCATTAGATTAAAACCTCACTGAAGCAATGAGCCTCGAGTAAAAAGAGCTCAGATTCACAGAGGCAGAGCGCAGACTGGAGGACGTACAGCAGACAGCAGGCAGGTGGGGAAATCACTGTTTGACGGTTACAGAGTTCCTGGTTGGGGTGATGAAAATGTTCTAGAAACACAGAGTAGTGGGGTTGTATACTACTGTAAACGTAATTAGTGCTGCCAAACCGTCCACTCAAAAATGGCTAAAATGGCAAAATATATTTTACATATATGTATTTAAAAATTTTTTAAATAGAAATGTCATATAGCAAAAATCATTAAATTACAAGCTTAAATGGAAGAACGGTATGTTTAATTATAAAAGATCTATTTAATTTGTATCTAAAAGGCTGGACATGGAGCTCAGCGCCAAGGCCCTGGATTCCATCCCAGTACAAGCTGGGTTGGGTGGGGAAGGACACAGAACAGCTCTCCTTTCGCTCCCAACATCTGCTTAAAGGAGCTGTCTCAAGCACAAACTTCATCACAGCAGTGACAAGCTGACTGAGGTTCACGCTGAGTCACACTCTGAGCATTCAAGCGTATTACTTCACTCTTGTATGACAACCCTGTTACTAATATGCTCACCTTGCAGACGAGCAAGCTGAGGTGCTGAGAGGGTATATAATCTGCCCACAAATACAGGTAAGAAGGAGTAGGGCGGGGTCTGCATTTCACCATACTATACTACTAGCTATCCTAGAATGCACAATTCTGCTAGATGAATCAGTATGTGTGTTTTTTTTTTTTTGCCATTTAAATTCAAATGGAAAGCAGTCCTGTGGCATGCTGTGGCACTTGTGGTGGCATGCCTACCTACTTTTCGCACCGCGTTCTAACTCCAGCTTGCTCAGGGAAGCTGCAAGTCCCACGGAGGACCCTTGCACACTCCAGCGCTCTTCCCTACAGGAAGGACAGGTGCTGCCCCTGGGCTCCAGCTTCATGCGCACACGGCACCAGCGCTTCTTCATTGTTATACATACGCTCTCGCCGTATGTATTTTGTGCCTGTGTTGCTGAGCATCGAACACAGGGCCTTGGGCATGCTGGAGAAGGGCTCTTCCACCGAGCCACACTTCCTGAGGCCCTTTTAAAATCTGGTTTTGAGATACGGTTTCACCAATTGCCTAGGCTAGCCTCATATTTGGGATCGTCAGCCCCGTGAGAAGCTGGGAATTATGGGCATGAACTACCACATCTGGTCTTCGTCTACTTTTATTAAGTCTCCTAGCACTTCAGACCTTGTAAGGCTTTTTCCTGATTTTTATAACTGAACAAAAATTGTACACATTTATAATGTCAAAACTTTTTTTTTGAGATAAGGTCTCAAAAAAGGTCTCAAAAAGGTCTCTGCAGCCCGGCTGGTCCTGAACTCACTATGGAGAGCCCAGGCTGGCCTTGGACTCATTGGCAATCCTCCCATCCTCCTGTCTCAGCCCCCAAGAGTGCTAGGATTATAGGCGTGTACCATCACACCCAGCTTATGTATGTGGTGCTGAAGAATTGAACTGGGGTACTTAGTGTTTGACTTAGTGCTTGAACTGTTGAGCCACTGCTCTAGCCCCTAAAATATTATTTTGAAATAAATACACACTGTGGGATGACTGGATGAAGCTAAGCAATGTGTATTACTTTAACTTTTTTTTTTCTTTTGGTGAGAATACTTAAAATCTATTCTTTTACCAGTTTTACATTTAAAACACATTGCTTTGTTGTGTCTTTAGTGCTGGGGATCAAATCCAGGGCCTTGCACCTGATAAGGCCAGCGCTGAACCACTGGGCTGCATCCCCAGTTCCACAATACACGGTTATAAACTAAGGCAAAGCAGATCTTTTGACATTTGGTATCCTTTGACCAGCATTCCTCCAATTCTCTGCCCATCTCCTCATATTTCTAGGAAAAAAAAAATACATTCTGGCATGTATGAAGTACTATGACCTACCCAAGTCCTTTCACATAGCATGCAATCCTTATAATCTTCATGGAAGGCAGAGTTTTCCTTTCACCATTTTACAGAGGAAGAAACAACTTGCTCTTTAGAGCATGCATGCCACTTCCTGCCACAGCTCTGTCCTCAGCAGCTTAGAGAGAACACAAAGTGCTGCTGCCCCAATCAGGTGGAGACGGAATCCTGTCCAGTCAGAGCACAGGCAGCACGCTGCACAGGGACGCGCAGGCACATACCCTCTCCTGTGAACTCCCTCGGTTACACAGACCAGCCCAAATAAGAATCCTACTCCTTTCTCTTTCAAAGAACTGAGGTAAATGGAAAACTGCCTTCACCCCCAAAACACCTTCAAAAAAAGGTTGTCTAAAAGAGAGAGTTCAAGGTGTCTTACAGAGTTAATAAAACATATGGCAAAAGTCACACTTCATGTTTTCTGTGGTATAAGAAGTAAAAGCAGAGAGTATTTTTAGCTCTCTCTAGACTAAAAGGCTTTGACCAAAGGATCTTCTCTAAGGCTGGCTTTCCATGCATTGATTAAAACCTACCAAGGTTATAAAAGAAGATAGATCATTTCCTGACCAGAAAGCCTCTGACAGAGAAAGGAGAGCACACCACACGGCTCGTCAGGAGCAGTGCTCTCATCCTGACTGCCGCGGCTCGCTCTCTCACGACTCTAATCCCAAGTCTATCAAACCAAGAGCCAAGTGGGAGGTACTGAGGACATGAAAAAGACACACGGGCACCATGCACATCCCTTACAGGATATTCTTTTGGACATTATGGCCTAGAAAACTCCTTCTATTACATTTGACCTCCACATGCCACGCAAATGCCAGCTGTACTGGGATTTTCTCAATAGCTGACTTAAGGAAGCTTCCCAGAAAACCTAACTGATGGCAACAAATGCTAACTTAGAACAGTGTGGAGCCAGGCGTGGCGGTGCACACTTGCAGACCCAGCGACGTGGGAGGGGCAGCTGAGCTTCTAAGTCTGAGCCCAGCCTGGTCCACAGTGTATTAGTTACTTTTTTTTTTTTTTTTTTTTTTTGCTGGGACACAACACTAGATACTCACAACTTAAGGGAAGGAAAGTTTACTTTAGCTCCCAGTTTCAGGAGGTCCTAGTCCATGTATGGGTGGCAGACGATGGCAGAAGGGTCTGGAGAACAGCTGCTCACAAATTCACAAGAGTAAGAATCGGGCCAGGGGAGAAGCTGGACAAGAATACGTCCCTCTAGGCTATAATCTCGGTAACCCGGTGCACTCTCACCCTCTTATTTCGCCCCCAGGCCCAGCCCACTTTTTACCAGCATGAGGGTTTTGGGGAGACATTCCAGATTTAAACCATTACATACAGTAAGATCTGTCTCTTTAAAAAAATAGCTTTATGGGTTAAAAGTGTATAGCTCAGTGGCAAAGGACATGTTAAACAAGTGCTAGAACCTGGGTTCAATGACCAGCAGCCCCCAAAAATGCAGAAACATGTACTTATTTCCCTTCAGGGTTTACTTTTTTTGGGAGGGGGTAGAGATAAAGGGTCTCACTCTATAGTCCAAACTGGTCCTGAATTCACGATATAGCCCAGGATGGCCTTGAACACACAGCTGTGCTCCTGGCCTCACTCTCCTGAAACCTGCGATTACAGGCTTGTGCTACCACATCTGGCTAATTTTTATGTGGTGCTGGGGAATCGAACCCAGGGTCTGTGCTTGCTAGGCAAGTGCTCTAACCACTGAGTTATGCTACTAGTCCCTGGGATTTACTTTTGAAATCACAAATTTGATGAGAGCAAAAAAAAAAAGTATTATTTGTATTGGGGGCAATTCAATGCTCATGTAGATGGAATTATGACGCTGCACATTTGGTAAAGCTTTGATTTAGAAAAGGCTGGTACCCAAATAAATTAACCTTCAGAAAAAGTTAAATATTTTTCTATAATCATTAGCTTATGAAAATGCTGGTGCACATACTGGATGTTTTGATACAGAAGTAATCTTGAAAAATGATAAAAATCAAAAAAAGTAAGAACAAGTTCAATTATTTATTTTGCAGTACTGGAGATATGGCCAAGGGGCTCACACCAAGCTATATTCCCAGTACTTTTATATTTTTCCCTTTTGTTTTTAAGAAAAGATCTCACAAAGTTGCCCATGCTGGACTTGAATTTGTGATTCTCCTGCATGAGCCTCCTGAATAGCTAAGCGTCTGCACCTGGATGGGAGTCCCATATTAAAAGACAATGGCTTTTCCCACTTTCTAAATGGACTAAGAGTGGGTGACTGCATTTGACCAAGTTATGCAGAAAGAGAGCAGTGTAATTATTCTTCATTTCAAGTCCTGTTGGAATATTTTCCTACTCAAAGATGAGAAAATATTCTTCCTTTACAGATGGTGAAAAGTTGGCCAAGAAATCAAGTTGGGTGGTAATTTGGATGCAAAATCACAGGAATTGGATTCCTGGATCCATTTTCCACTTAACCATTTTGGATGTTTCTAGATTCCAGCAAAAAAATAAAATAAAATGAATAAAGTCAGAGGCCCTTTGTATTTACTGTCCAGCTCTTTAGAATAATAATCTTGCATAATATTGGCAATATTAGCTTGACCTAGAATGTTAAAAATGTTAATTAAGCTTTTTAATCAACATTTACTAATTGCCCTGCATGTTATCTCTCTCTCTCTCTCTCTCTCTCTCACACACACACACACACACACACACACACACACACACATGCGCACGCGTGACAGATTAGATGTGGCGTGTATCTCACCCAGTTTGCACCCACCCCTATTTTATTTCAAATTAGATTTAATTGAGAAGCAGGATTGTTGGTGTATTTACAAGTGAGTAAAGACTGTCCACTTGAAAAATACTGTAGAACAATTCACTTAGCATCATGTACATAAAATATTAAGTCACCGCCATGATTTGAGCCATATTAATTGTCACCTGTGGCTTCCATGGTTCATGGCATAAGCTATGAAACAATTCCAAGGGTTTTGCAAAGATACACACCATTCCAAAATAGGAGTTAAGGGCTAAGAAAATCCTTTTTCTTCCTTAAGGAACTAGATAGACAACAAGGACTCGTGGCTAGTAAAACCAATTTTCTAAGCAGAAATATTTAGCTTCATTTCTAATATATGCCACATAAATACCTAATTCACTTTGAAAGAGGTTTTCAAAGTTATTTACTGGTGAATCTCCACACAAAATAACAAAGAAAAAAGTAGAAAGAAATGATAGTATGATAAAATTCACTAACTCAGACATTACCAATTCAGAGCCTGCAGGAATCCAGATGTTTAGAATTAGCAGCTGTCTCTGCAGCAAGCCACCGTATGAGGTACTAGCTTTTTCAAAGACATCTTAAGGAAATGGTATTCTTATCTGATAAGGCAGTGACAGGGGGGCAAAATTCTTTGTATGACATGAGGAAGTGACATAACCAGGTCCAAATATAACAGTTATTTCTACCGGGGTGGGGGGGGGGGTTGGCGGGGAAGGTCAACGTGGGCTGCCTTCCTCTGCCTGACTCCCACAGACTCCAACACAGCTCTGCATAGGAACTGAGCCAGAGAGCAAGGCGTAATGCCCAGGCACAGAGCCAAACAGTGACCTGCCTGAGAATCGAATCCATAACTTTAGTCTCAACTTTGCAAACCAAGCACAAACTGCACCTTAAAATAACAAGCTTGAAATCCTTTTAAAATGCTGTGAACCTCAGACTTCACTCTAAATCACAAAAACTTCTCACAACAATCAAGTTGTACCAGCTAGTCCTTACTTCCTTAGAGGCCCTCAGGAGGCAGTGACAATTAAAACTTCACAGATTATCTGAAATGCTACAATGCAAACATGTACTGTTGGCTAGGGAAAGGTCTAACTAGAAACATACATCTCTCTTGTAGGAAGGTTAAAAGCCCAAACCACAAGCTCTTTTTCTTAGAGAAGATACATAATTTAGCAACATTCTCTTTCTTTCTGGCCAACATACCTAAAAGTTTTTCCCAAAAAGGTCAATTTCTATTTTCAAAAACCATTACTAGAGATGAAAAATATCTGATCTTAAAATGTACTATAGTTACCAGACACCCTCCCAGACACTGGGCTTGTCCCCAGGGAATGAAAGGGGGGATTAGGACCCTCTGATTACTTACTTGTTAAAAAAGGGCTCAATGAGTTTCGATCTGGCAGACACATAAATTTTTGGAGGACTGAGAAAAGAACCTAACAACAACAACAAAAAAGAAGCATGATATTATGCACAGTCATATGGACAAAGCCTGAAAGTTCAGATTAAAAAAATTCGGATCAACAGTATGGTTCAGCAAGGGTAAAGGTACACTTTGAGGCCAAGTAACTTCTAATGGGTAAGCACAAGGGGCTGCTCTCTGCTACCCACTTTCCCTCTCCTCCAATTCCTACTGCAGAGCCATGTGTCCGACATGGGCGAGTGGATTCCAGACAATGGCAGTATGACAGCTGGAATGTCTTTGCCCTCAAAATGCAGGTGGAGGCTGAATCTTCATCACAAGGGCACATGGAGGGGAGCCCTCTGGGAGGTCATCAGGGGAATAAGCAGATTCTTTATAAGAAGAGGCAGGGGAGCTTCCTCCTGCTCTACTCTTCCCCTTGTGAGGACAGAAGAACTGTTTGCCAAGGAGAAAGTAGGCTGTCAACACATAACAGATCTGCCAACCTGATCTTGGGCTTCCTACCCTCCAGAACCGTGAGAAGTAAACTTCTGTGGTTGAAGTCCCCCACCCTGTGGTAATCTGTCACAGCAGCGTGAGCCAAGGAAGGGAGATGGGTGAGAGCTGCTTCAGCACTCCACGTGTATGACAGAAACACACAGAAGTGAGTACCGAGGTAATTCGCCATGGAGATGAAGCAGAGTCCTGTGATGTAAGCATCATAGCCTGCCTCGTGGAGCTGTTCAGATGCTGTGTCATAGCTGGGAAAACCTTCTGCACTTTCTAAGGAGAAAAAAGGAAAATAAAAGTTTTCCCTAATTAGTACATCATAAAACATGAAGACCAGCAAACACAATGTCCCACCAAATCCCAACTGCATTAGTATGTACACCATAAAAGTGTCCTATATAAGCACGCCCCCCCCCCCCCCCATTTCTTAATTCTTTCTACACAGGGTGAGTGACTGAACAGGAAAGTTTTGGCCAAGGTTGGAGAAGTTCCTGCTACATAGTCAAAGATTCCTAAGGGCATCCTTATCCTATACTATTGAGTAGCTAGTCACAGTCACAATCCCAGGACTTATTGCCCTATGACAATTACTCCTTTTCTGGTTGCCCTGTAAGGCCATGAAAAGCAAGCTCTTCCATATACACAGCACCAAGACACAGAAAAGATTAACAGCAGGTCTTTCGAGCCACACGGTGGCAATCTAAATTTCTGCTCTGTCACTTAACTTCCATGTGACCCTGGGTGAGTCCCATCACTTCTGAGTCTCCAGTTTTGCAAAACAAAGATGAAAAGTAAGGCCTCCTCACAAGGCTCTTGTGAGGACCAAATGACGAAATAACGCTCTTACCTTATTTCTGGTACATGGTAAATGCTCAGTAATGGTTATCTGTCAATACCCCAGGGAACCCTCCCCCACACCGAAGGTCTCCAATTCAATACTGGTAACACAAAGTCAATGGCATCTCTACTCTGTTTCTAGGCTTACAGAGCTAAAGATAACAGTACACCCAATTCTAAAAATAGATCAGAATTCTCTATAAGGTTGCCTTTAGGTCACAGGCCTCTTCATAGCAAAGTTTTTCTTTTCTTTTCTTTTTTTTTTTGAGACAGGATCTCTCTGTGTAGCCGAGGCTGGTCCTGAACTCATTATAGAGCCCAAGCTGGCCTAGGGCTCATGGCAATCCTCCTGTCTCAGCCTCCCGAGTGCTGGAATTACAGGTATGCACCAACATGCCCGGCTTATGTGGTACTGGGTAACTGAACTCGGGTACCTAGCACTTGTACCGCTGAGCTACTCCACTAGCCTGCAAAGATCATTTTATAACATGACCCTTTCATCCTGCTGACATATGTAGATGCTAAGGAAGGAAAAACATCTGAGAAGAGTAATCTGCTTTAGACTAAATACTTGACTAGAAAGCAGAACCACATGTGGAAACAACAGGACAAAACTATCACTCATAAATAATTACGTCCTCGGATCATTCTGGAAATGAATGTCTACAAGGCCATGACAACATGGAATCAAAACCATGAATGAAAAGGCGGTAACTATCTTGTTGTCGACACACTACTCTTTAAGCAAGAATTCTTTAACCTCTGCAAGTATTAAATATTACATGTGAAGCTTTACTTTAAAAAGGCCTTTTAACATAGTAACTACTTACGTAATATCCTCAACAGTAAGACCAAACAAAACACATTATTTCCCAAATCACTTATTTCTATTATATTGTTACAGATAAGGTCTGGGTTTTCCTCCTCTTCCCACCTCTTTTCTTAATACCTTTCTTGGTCTATTACCCAGAAAAGGAAGCAAATAACTGTAATCACGGCCTCTTTAACACCTTCCATTATCAATTTTAGAGCCACTAGCTCTGTCATCAGGGTCGGAACAGATAAAGGACCACTAGCTGCAGCATCAGCTGCACAGGGAAGCTACCAGGACCAGGACCGGGCATCAGGCTCACCAGATACCTGGATGGTGGCTGGATGGGGCAAAACAGCTCCATCTCACAAACAGAATGAGTTCTGATTTCCAGTTTTCCTCCACGCTGATACTTCTACTATGAAACCAGCTTGGAAGGAAGCAAGGCGGGGACTCTCCTTCACTCTCTGTAAACCCAGTGCTTGGGCTTTTTTGGGGCGGAAAGGGTGTTCTAATCTCTTCTTGGAAATTCAGTACCAATCTCTGTCTCTGCTTAAGCAATATACCATTCAAAGGACTTAAGAAATTTTGGGAAAAAAATCCAAACATTAGGACATAAAAACCTTGAAGCTTTAATTACCAAATTTCTCAATGGGCACCTACCTAACTTTATTATCACTAAGTAGATGTAGAATTAGACTATTTTTATTCACAAAACAAAATTTAACACAGAGCACAAGGACGTTAACTCAGCCAAAGCCTCTAAGTGTACAATATTAATTTTAGAGCCACTATGCTTGTCTTCTGCAGTATACATCAATAATTATCACAAAGAATTTCAGGGTTTTCTTTTTTTCTTACCAACTTTAGCAGGGTTGAAAGGTGTCTCTTTTAACCGCTTTTCCAATTCCGCAAGGGATGTGTTGTTAATGATATCCTGCAAATCAGGAAGCAGAGAATTATGGCACTTCATCATCTCAATGCAACAACACACACTAAGGACAACATACCACACACACAAACGTGGCATCTCATGCTGCCCCCTTCTGTTCTTTAAAATAGAAATCACTATTTATTCAATGCAAAAGAGAAGCAACAAACTTAAATTTACGTGAAAAGTGTACCCAAATGGAAGACGGTTTTTGCAAACGCATCAAACACCTACAAACCTTTTGCCAGAAATCTATGGATCACTCCGGATGCTTGTTTCGCCCAGTTATATAAAGTCCCTCACAAGTAAAACTGATTTGCTCTGACTTAAATTTCCTTGGTTAGAAAATACACGCCAAAAATATAAAATGAGGGTACTCATAGATAAAGGATACCCCCCCCCATCATTCCAACATTCAAAAACAACTGCTATTCACATTTTAATATATTTCTGGCCTTTCCCCATTTTTTTCTTTGCCTTTATTTCTCTTCTTTCCTTGAATGTATTTGAAATGACACTTAGATAAGTGAGAATTCCAAACATAATTTGAACTAATCATAATTCAAAAAATTTCAAAATACAGCTTTTGATACTAACAGTTGAAATTTAAATAATACCTTAAAAGGCTGTGTGCTGGCCATCAATTTGGTATCCAAGAGCCTAAGAACAAAAGGATTTTTAATAAGGTGAACAAAATGAATTTTAGTCAAATACATACAATAGTTAAAATATATTCATACATAAAATCATAGTTAACACATACTGGATTGTCAGGTAAGCCATGACATATTCCGTTTCTCAAAGATTATTTATATAAAAAACAAAGATCAATCAATGATACATTGCCTGTTTTGTTTCATAACCTTTTGCCAACCTCAGGGAGCTTTATAACTCCTTATTCATAGACAGACTGGTTCTTACCAGCAAAAAAACTGAACAAAGTGCTGACCTACAGCCTGATCTGAATTGAATACTACACCACACAAGGAGGTTTTTTTTCCTACCCATTTTATTGATTATATATAAGTGCAAAATTTAAGGTTTACAATGAAGTTTAGCATTTTGTACACATACATATCTTGTCAAGGTGACAGGGCTTTCCCACTCTCTGTCCCTACCCCTAACCTTCCCTCCCTACCTCCTCCCCTGCACTACCCCCGTTTCACTTTATTTTTCATTTTAAGTTCCATAAGAGATGTGATCTGGGTCTCTCATATCAGAGAGACCATTCGATGTTTCACCTTCTGCTTCTGACGCACTTCACTAAGCATGATGTTCTCAAGCTTCTTCCATTTGCCTGCAAAAGCCTCCACGCTGTTGGACTTTATAGATGCACAGTATTCCATTGTGTATAAATACCACAGTTTATGTATCCATTGGTCTGTTGATGGGTATTTTGGTGCCTTCCATATTTTAGCTATTGTCAGTTGTGCTGCTATGAACATGGATATACATATATCTCTGTTATGTGTTGTTCTGGCCTCTTTTAGATATATTCCCAGGCGGGGTGTCGCTGGATCGAAGGGGATATATATTTCTGGTCTTTTGAGAGCTCTTCATACTGCTTTCCAAAGTGGTTGTAGGAATTTACATTCCCATCAGCAGTGCAGGAGGGTTCCTTTTCCCCCACAGCCTCACCAGCACTGATTACTATTTGACTTGTTGATACAGGCCATTCTCACTGGGGTGAGATGGTATCTTAGCATTGTTTTGATTTGCATCTCTCTTATGGCTAGAGATGTTGAACATCTTTTCAAGTATCTATTGGTCCCTTGCATTTCTTCATGAGTGAACTGCCTCTTCATTTCATTTGCCCACTTTTCAAAAGGATCTTTTATTTTGGTTGGTTTACTTTTCTTCAGCTTCCTGTATATTCTAGTTATGAGCTTCCTATCTGAGATGTTGGTGGTGAATATTTTTTCCCAGTCTGATGATTCTCTTTTTACAATGTTGATAGTTTCCTTTGTTGTGCAGAAGCTTTTTAATTTGACAAGATTCCATTTGTTAATAATGGGGATAATTTCTTTTGCCCTTGGTGTCTTGTCAAGGAAGTCTTTGCCTACCCCTATGTCTTTTAGATATTTGCCTAATTTGTCTTCTAGGAGGTTCAGTGTTTCGTTTTTAATGTCTAGGTCTTTGATCCACTTTGATTTGATTTTGGTGCATGGTGATAGGTGTGTGACTATACTCATTCTTCTGCATGTGGATGTCCAGTTTTCTCAGCACCATTTGTTAAACAGGCTGTACTTTTTCCATTGTATGCATTTGGCCCCTCTGTCAAAGACTAAGTACCTGAGGGTATTTGGGTTTGTCTTTGTGTCTTCAATTCTGTTCCACTGGTCTATCTGTCTGTTTTTGTGCCAGTACCAAATTGTTTTTACAAATATTGCTTTATAGTACAGCCTGATGCCTGGAACTGTAATGCCTCCTGCCTTGGTCTTGTTGCTCAGGATTGCTTTGGCTATTCTTGGTCTCTTTTGGTTCCATATGAATTTAAGAATTGTTATTTCAAGTTCTTTGAAGAAACTTGTAGGTATTTTGATAGGAACTGCATTTAATCTATATATATATATCAATTTAGGTAGTATAGTCATTTTGACTATATTTATTTTGCCTATCCAAGAGCAGGCAATGCCTTTCCATCTTCTAATGTCTCCTATAACACACCAGGAGTTTTGAAGGAACCAGAAGAAGTGGAACTCTGACGGTGCAAGGTCAGGAGAGTGTGGTGGGTGGGGCAGTGCATTCCAGCCAAGCTCTGGTAATTTTTGACAAGTGATCGAAGTTGTGAGTGGTCTGGCACTGTCATGACGGAACACAACTCCTTGACAATTAACGAGCTCTGGGTGTTTCTGGGTGATGGGTTCATTCAAACCATCCAATTGCTGATATACACATTCAAATTGATTATTGGTTCTTCGGTAGAAGCTCAAAAAACATGACACCTTTAAAGTGTTGCCATACCGAGAGTAAATGCTTCCTCTGGTGTCTGCTTTCGATAACATTTGAGGTAAGTCATTACATTGGGATGGAGACTGCACCACACTGCTGTGAACAATCTACCTCTCATCAGCAGTTATCAGTTGCTCAAAAAAACATTTTCCTCATATTTAATGAGTGGATTTCAGATGTTTATATGAGCCATCAAATGAATGTCTTTGAGTTCATGAACCCAAATACCGAGCTTGCTTACATATCCCAGCTCCTTCAGATGGTCACGAACACCTGAATGGCAGACATTCAATGTTTCTGCAATCTCTCACATCAAGTAATACGGATTTGACTCAATCAATGCCTTTATTCTGTTATCATCAAATTTGACGACCCTGCCTAACAGAGAAGCATCATTAAGATCAAAATGACCAACACAGAATTTTGAGAACTAATGCTGGTACTGACTTTCTCATAGGGCATTGTCACTACATTATCCCACATTTCATAAGCTTGGCATGTGTTCTTTCCTTTATGGAAGTAAAACAGTAAAATATAGCGAAAGCATAGTTTGATCTTCAAGTTACTTATTGTAAAATCTCCAAAACTCAATCAAGTTGCTTAAGTTTTTTAAGAATGAAGCTAAAATTGTCAGCTATCAAATGATATGCAATAACATAGATATTACCGGACTTTAGTACTTCCAGAAATTAACTAGCACTGTTGTAAAAATGTGTCACGACTCTTCTGAACCCAATACTTAATACATGTAATACTTAATATATTTCTAATACATGAAATATTCTAATCATGGACAGGAGAACCTAGCTTAGGACCATCATGAACCTAGAAGAGGCATTATCACTACCTTAGTTGGGAGGGCTCAGTCCTTCCCAAGGGACCTCACTAGGCAGCTTCAGGACTGTCCACACACTAGCACACTAAGGAACCAGGTCCAGGTTTACTTGTACTGTCAGAGTGTTGTCTACATCGCCTTCCATGACAAGGCAACCCTCAGATTCTTTCACATGATTAAAACACTGCTGCAGGTGTCACCTTCCCAAATCACTGCCCTCTACTGCTGCTTCCTAGACTTGTACACAGAAATTCTCACTAGGTTAAACTCTGCACTCAATAATATCACACTACTATTTCTCTCTACTATACTTCAGAGATTGAGCAAACAGAAAGAGAATGACCAATATAAAAGTTGTTTTCTATTTTTCTTCACATAAATATTACATATAGTAAGATGGAAATAGCCGTTATTTAGCAAAGCTAAATAACATAGCTACCACACCTGGGCCTCTTCAAATGAATCCCAGACCAGACCCTTGTCTTGTAGGTGTCATACAGTACCATGTGACCTATCACACTTGTGACATATCAGAACTAGCACAGTATGAGCCAGGGAAAACATTACCAAGTAAAAGCTTTGGCTTATAGTGGAGAAAAAAATACAGCCAGATAGTTCTCAGTCAACAAGAAGTCCTCACTGGAGCCTTCAGTTGCAAGGCACACCCCACAGAGAAGGCAGGCAGAGCCACACCCAGGATTCCTTACCTGGTCTTTAGACAGTGAGCTGCAGCCTAACAAAAAGAGCTGAAGGCTGCTTTCACTCCAAGCTCAAACATGGATGGGGGAGGTACCAGGATAGTGCCCTGGGCGTTCACACTCAAACCTGGATGATGGAGTTACGGGGGAACGAGTCGGAGACCTGCACACTCAAACCTGCATTGGGGAGGTACAGGGATCTAGCCCTGAGCCTTCACACTCAAATACTGATGGGTGAGATCAGGCATGGAGCCTAGGACCTTCACACTAAGCTCCTTCCCAGGCCATTTTTACCTCACAGACCTCTGCAAGGGGAGTTGACTCAAAACACAGATTTTTAAAGATATAACAAAACTAATCACAAATTTAAAGCAGCCAATCATCACAAAATTGAAGACACCAAATCATTTCTCAGTTAAATGAGCTGTACCATAATCATGATCTACTGGTTTCCACAAATTATTAATCCTACACATTCATTTGTATTGTGTATGTGACAGTGATGTTCCAAATGTGAAGCAAGTCATCCAAGAAAGCCTACCTGGGGAAGACACATGTTGCCATCTCTTTAAACTCCTTCAAGTCCTAAAAAACAGGAAGACAACTTACTACAAATTTCCTAATACAACTAAGGTATTAAAAACAACAGGAAGCAGCTCAAGCTCACAATTGTCTACACGAACAAAGAGTCCTACCTCACACAAGTCATAAGCTAAACCACAAAACCATTTCTGGTTAGGAATTGTGTTTTGGCCAGGCCAGGTGGTGCAGGCCTGTAACCCCAGTACTCTGGAGGCTGAAGCAAGAGAAATGCAATTCAAGTCCAGCCTGGATAACTCGGTGAGATTCTGTCTCAAAAACAACAACAACTAAAGGTCTGGGGACACAGTTATGAAGTGCCAACATTCAATTTCAGTATCCAAACAGAGAGAGAACTACATATTTTTAAAAAAATCTTCCCAATTTCCTTACTGATTGGAGACAATATGACCTGATAACTAACCTCTCCATAACCAATAATAATAATGATAATGATAAAATTTAAGGACTTTAGTGCTGAATAAAGGTGGGGGAGATACTTACACAAGCAGAAAGCAGCATATCTGAGAGGCCTGTAATACCTCCAGGAAAGTTCTAGTAACAGGTTGTGTCCCCACCAAACAAACTATAATCGTGAGATTAAGCTAGGTGTGGCACTGTGCACTTGTAATCTCAGTATTATGGAGGCTGAGTCACAAGTTCAAGCAACTGAGTGAGCCTTTGTCTCAACTTAAAAATAAACAAGGCTGGAGATGAAGCTCAGCACGAAGGCCTGGGGTTCAAACCCAAGTACTACTGAAAAAAAAAAAAAAGGCTAGACAAGCGATGTCATTTACAAGAAATGATTTACACAGGAAATGGACATATTGTAAACTAGCCTATACCTCTACAAGACTGTCACTGAATTTTAGTTAAAATGGCCATTAAAATACAGACAGACATTTCAATATACATGATTCCTGCCTTAAGTACTCAGAAAATTGCTAAAGTGGCACTAATAGCAAGTGCCTAAATTAGACAATTCACTTCCCAAGTTTATTTTGATCAGGAAGCCTAGAGCAGAAATGAGTGTCCTAATTTTGAATTAACTCATTTACATACATAATTGCAACGCTAGACAGGGTAGCCACGCTCCTGACCCTTTGTAAACTACACTTTCCTCAGACGTTAGTGCTTTTCAGGAAGCTGCCGTTTCCAATTAGCTCTTCAAGCCTATACACACAGACTGTATTGAGCCAGCCTGAAACACTCACCAGCCTCTCAATGGCTATCCTTACATGAATGGACAATACATAAACAAGTGGTTTCAGTGATAAGCCAAACAAAATGCCAGGACTGGTGGTAATCTCCCCATGCTACTGCAAACCCTTCCCGGCAGGGAAAAGTGAAACAAAGGCTACAACATACAGCAGAATTCTACTCCAACACAAGTCAGGCCACGCTGAAGTACCCAGAAGCGAGAGGACTCCCTCATTCCCCCGCCCTGGAGACTCACCCTCTTCCTTCACACTGAGTTATATCTCCAGCCCTCTTTCACTTTTATTTCACTAGTCACTATGCTGCTCAAATTGAGCTTAAATTTGGGATCCTCCTGCCTCAGTCTCCCAGACTGCTAGGACTACAAGCCTGTGCCAGTACACTCTGCCCATAATGTGGATTCTATAGTGCACTTCTGGTGCTGGGACATGTAAGTCCTCCCTTTTTAAACAGCTTTTCTCCTCACTTTTTCCAAAAATAAGCTGATGACAAGCACCCTCTCCCTGAGACAATGCCAGAACATAAGCAATTACTCAAACCGCCTGAGTGACAAACAAGGGGCAAAACTGCTTACCCTAATTCAACTATTGTTTTTTTAAAAAAAACACCATTCTCTATTAGGATTTGATTTGGGATTCGTTTCATTCGTGTTAACATTAAGTGCTCACATGCAAAGTGCGCGGCCAGACACTCAGCCCTCCTCTAGGGAGCTAATGGCCAAGCAGGAGAAGGGAGTGTGCTGTGTAACACATGACACAACCTGGACACCAGGGAGGGACCAAGCTCTGGGCAGAACAATCACTCTGAGCAAAAAGGCAGCAGGCATGTAAAATTTCATAAAGAGGCATAAGCTGAACCTTGGAAAGACAAGGCAAAGCCATAGGCTCTACAAACACTGAGAAAAGCTGGAGAATATTCAAGTTTGGGTAAATTATATAGCTCAAAACCACACATTTGGGAAAACACAGGCACTTCTCAGGGAAAGAGCAAGCCAGCCATGCAGGGAAGGAAAGGAAGGGGTAGTTAAACTGGAAGGAAGGCTGGGTCAGACCACAGAAAGCCTGATATGCCAGGCTAAACAAGAAGGTGAAACAGGAAAACAAAGAACACGAGACCATCCGGGAATTCTAAGCAGGGCCGGTGACGTGAGCAGAGCCATACATCAGAAGGTAACAAAACTGGCACAGTTGGAAGATACTCATTTGTTAAATCAGTATTTAATGCCTCATATGTGCCAAGCTCTGTTTGGTATTCAAAACACTTACAGCACAGTATTAAACATGCTTTCCTCACTGATAACTTTATTGCTTTGAAAGTCAGAAAGGCAGGAGAGGAGCTGCTGAGCTGCTGTTAGTCTATTCGGCCAATAAAAAGGGGCCAATCTGACAAACATTAGCTCTGTGGACATAGAATGCAAATCCATTCCCATCACATTTGTTCTGACAGTTACAACTGTGAGGCCTTGGGGCCCCAGAGGTAACGCTGTTGTCATGAAAAGGAGTGACGACCTGAAGGCTGCTGATATAGGACAAAGGCCGAACAGACTCAAAGCCTGCATGTCTGGTCCAGGTTGTACTCTTCCAGAGAGGAATCAAAATGCTGATGGGTAACCTGACCTAAGAAATGCAAAGTAAGTAAAAGTTTTTAAATGTATAAATGAGACCAGCCCCGAAGCAGACGTCTTCCAATGCAGAAGTAGCAGCAGAATGGTCTAATAAGGCAGCGTTTTGAGTAGGGGTTTGCGAGCTGTGGCTTACAGGCCGCTCTGGCCCCATCTATTTCTTCACACCACTCATCTGTTTCTGCACTCTGTGGCTACAACAGCACAGATGAGAGTTGGCACAAACATCTAGTGAACTGGAAAGGCCAAACTATTTTACCATTTGACCCTTTAGGAAAAAAGTTGGCCTACTCTTGAAGGGGATGAGGAATCCAAATCTAGCCTTGAGTTTGTTGAACTGACTATGAGAAATGAAGCTGTCTGCAACAAAATTTGCAAAGGACCAGATCTGGGGACAGAGGAGGAGTTAAAACAGGTACTAAATCTGGGTTGGACACAAAGATCCACTGACAGAAATGGAATCAGGGGGAAAAAAGGGTGGTGTGAAGAAAGTGTAAGAAAAGAAAGTAAAGTCACCTCATTTGAGACCTACAAATCCTAACAACCCCTCATCTGAAGACCAGCTGTGTGGAGATGCCCAGAGCTCAGAATCAAACTCACACCAAGACCTGAGAGAGACCACGGCTGGGGTGAAGTTTAGGCACCTGCAGCTGAAGGGATGAAAGTGGCTGAGACCACTGAGGAGAGAAAATGAGTAACGGGGAAATGGAGGAGAGAGTGACAGACAGAGAGAAGAGGTGTTGTGTGCTGTCAGGAAGAAAGACAGGAGGAGCTGGAAGAGGAGCCAAAGAAACTTGTGCTTTTTTAAAAAGATTTTTTTCCCCCAGTACTAAGGATCCAACCCAAGGCCTTCAGCCTCATGAACTATATCCTTAGGTTCTTTCTTTCTTTTTCTTTTTCTTTCTTTTTTCTTTTCTTTTCTTTTTTTTTTTTTTTTTTGAGAAAGGGTCTCACTCTGTAGCCCAGGCTGGTCCTGAACTCACTGGTGTAGCCCAGGCTGGCCTTGGACTCAGGACAATCCACTTGCATCAGTCTCCAGAGTGCTGGGATTACAGGCGTGTGCCATCACACCCAGCTTTATGTGGTGCTGGGGAACAGAACTCAGGTCCTTGCACTTGCAAGGCGAGTGCTTTAACTGCTGTGCCATTCCTCCAGCCCACTTAGATTTTTTTTATTTTTGAACTTTGAGACAAGATCTTGCTAACTCACTCAATTGCCCAGGTTGGTTTCAAACTTGTAATCTGCCTGCCTCAGCTCCCACAGAGCCATAACTACAGGTCTGTGCCACCCACCTAAGAGCTTGTGCTTGGTGTACTTAGATGACTCGGCTCAAAGTGTGAAAAAACACAACTGAGGTCCACACAGAAACTCAGGGAAGCAATTTAATAGAAGGCAATCAAGAATTTTGTAGGAGCTGCTCCAATTCAGTTGGCCCCTCTTATCCTCAGTGGTCCTGCTACATTTCACTTTGCAGTACCAAGCAGCAGCCCGCACTCTGAACCAGCATTAAATAAGCAAACCTAAAGTATCGGGATGAGACAGATTTAATCTTGCTCTGGCAAGGGAAGGTGATGGAAGATGCCTTCAAACAGCTTAAGCGTACATCTCACCAAAGGAGTACAACCCTCTGCGTAAATCTCTCTCTCACACAACACACTGCATAGAAGGGGACGGCATTTAAGCAGCGGACACTTTCGTGGTGAAGAAATGGCACGCTGCATTTTCGCACAGGCTGGAGAGCCACTTACCGCAGGAAGAGGGCAGTAGAACTGATGAATCGTGTGCATGACATCCAAGAGCATATTGTGTCCAACAACAAGTTTTCCCTAAAGAAAGTCAAGGTTAGGAAAAGACTTCTAGGTTCAACTTATGCTAGGATTTGAGACTGAAATGTACGCTTTAGAATCCACAAGGATTTTGTATCTACCTTGTTTTTCCACATTTAAAAAAAGTGTATGTAAATATATATATATATTTGACCTGGCTTCATTTTTCTTCATTTTGGAATGTTAAGTTCAGAGTGCAAACTAAAACTTCCAAATAACTTTCATTTCATTGATCTTTTTTTCTTGCTTTTACTGATTTTAATCACCTTTGAAAATCACTAGTTAAAAAAAAATTTTTCGAGACAGTATTACGATGTTGTCCAAGCTAGCCCCAACTCCTGATCTCAAGTGATCCTCCTGCCTCAGCCTCGCAAGTAGCTGAAATTCCAGTGTGCTCCACAGCACCTGGAAAGAGCAGTAAAATTCTGACTGAAAATAAAATCTGGAAATTCTGAGTCCCTTGAACTGTCAAATAATATGAGCAAATTTACATATATACTTTAAGACCATACTCTCTTTAAAAATACCCACTTACTTTAAAATACTTCATAATAAAGTTAAGAAAAAGCAAAATAATTTATAATTATATTAAACTATAAATTTTCATTTCTTACATGTGTCAAAATTCAGAGCATATTTCTATTACATTTCACTGCTTTCAAACAGCTGAAGTACAATATATATACAATAAATGACTCCTCTTTGACAAAAAAAAAAAAAACTAAGCCGCCAACACAGAATGGCAACCTAGCCTCAGCCACCCAGGCGGCGGCATTCTTAACGCAAAGACTCAGGCTGCTGCATGGATCTTTCATAAGGTCCCAGCGGACCACCAGCGTGCCAATGCTGCCTGCACGGGGTTACATGCACTTCTCTGACATACACAATCCTACCCAGATACCCTAAATCTAACATGCTGGGCTTTTTGGTTTAGTATTTGTGCATTTTTTGAGCCCCTGTGGATTGCTAAAACACCAAGTGCTCATTACAGTGACTGAGACAGTATGGGGGAATCCTAGATGGAATAGAAACACTAACAAATGAGGTGGCAGATAAGAGAAAAACTCGGAAAACAGCATCTTAACTTAAATACCGCAACCCGGTAGAGGCTGCTCCTCTCAGAGATATGGGTTAGCAGTCTGGAACTACTTTATATGTACACCTGGTTTAAACAAATATTATAATTATAATGCAGCTAAAAACTGGATTTCTCACTGTCAAAAAGAAGTTAAAAATAAGAAAACAGAAAAGGCTCGAAATAAACTGTGGTACTGAATTACAATCTGATGTAACAGTATAAGGTTTGGCTAGATATGGCCGTTTGTGTATATACACACGTACACACACTCCCACGATGTGATGCTTGGGATTTGTCTTAAAACTATGCATCAGTGGGCAATTTCATTGTTGGGCACACATCACAGAATGTACTCACACAAGCCAGATGGTGTGTCCTATTACACACCTAAGCTGTATGTATTAGCCTGTTGCTTCTGATCTACGTTACAGCTCATCAATGGAGGCAACTATAATGCAGTGCTAAGGATGTGTGCAGCTAAACCTAGAGAAGGCAGAGTGAAAACACTAAGCAACATGAACTTATCAGCCTCATCATAAGCTCATGGGATCGCCAGAGCACGCACGGTCCACTGGTGATCACACCACCATCATGCAGTGCCTAACTGCATAGACAAACACAAATGAATGGTTACATCTCAGTCACCACAGGGGACTGGGTTCAACATTCCCCAGGGATACCAAAATGCTCATGTCCTACAATGAATGATGCTACAGTCAGTAACCTGAGACCAGATCTTGGCTTGAAAACACCACTCTCCAGAGAAAGGAAGCTGAGCTCCTTGGAGAAGGCACTGGTTCCTAAGATGAGTGAGGGAAATCCCAAGACGAGCCTGGACCCTCCTGGGACACCTGAAGGTATGGGTGTACTCATAAGAGCGGCCTAGTGCCAAGGATGCAGGAGCCAAGCTAAGAAAGCTCCAATGGGCAAAGGCAGTATAAACTGAGCAGCAAAACAATAAAAATACAGATTAGAATCTGTAGAATAACACAAATATTCCTCCCTCTAAACTCCCATCATTAAAAATGATTACACAGAAAAAAGAAGCAGATCTTCCTTAGAAGAATTTTGTAAAGAAGGAACTAGAAACTCACCATTAGATCACCAAAGTAATAACTGGTACATGCAAATTTATTGACAGATGCCAGAGATGGGGGTTTAGGGAAAAACAGAGTTTTCTTAGTGTCAAAGTATCTTCCCCAAGACACTGATGAACTATAGAGGAAGACCACTAATCTCATAGCCTACCGACCATGGTCAACATCACAGCTGTGAAAACCTTGCCCAAAACGAGTATCTTCAGGCCAAAAATGAGAAAATGAATCCTAATTGAGGGGCATCTTACGAAACAATCAGTACTTGTCAAAAGTATCGAGGTTACAAAATATATTCTATGAGAGACTGAGGAGAAATAGCAAACAAATGCAATGCAGGAACCTGGACAGAATTGTGAAAAGGATGGAATGGAAAAACTGGTGAAATTCAAATAGTTTAATTAATATCATTAATTCCCTGCTTCTTGAAACAGTCCAATGGCAATATAAGATGCTAAATTTAGGAATCGCTATGTTCAAGGTTCATGAAAAAAAAATCTCTACTATCTTAAGGGTTTTCTGTACTGAATTTGTACAAAATTAAATTTTATAAAACTACAGAAAACATGGGACATATTAACAGTGGCTAGAAAGTACTTTGGTATGATTTAAATCTTTAAGAGTATTCCATGTCCTCTGGTTTTAGAAAGCATATTATTGTATTATTTTCAAGATATATAACTCACAAATTTCGAACATCTGGGTCACTTATACATAGGGCTCTTTATCTTACTATACATGCTGATGTTAACTGTAGGTGGTCAGCAACATACAGTGGCTGATTCCACAGAAGGACGTCACAGGACAGCAGACACACAACAATGAACGTGCACAAGGTGAGCAAACACCCCAATCTTGGGAAAGCTTGCTAGCCTATCATAAGAGTTATCTCAGTGCTCAAAGCCAAGTGACGTCCCAATCTGTCCTTGAGGCCAGAGTCAGTCAAGCCAACTATGGAGCTGACTGTGCCGACCAGCTTGTACACTGTAAGCTGATGTGACCAGAGTCCTGCTTTCCCAGATCCCTGGCATCCCTGTGGGTGAAGGGACCTTCACCTTTGACTCTCTCCAGGCTCACATGACTTTCAGTTCTGTTCCAGTTATTTTACTCACTTTAGCAAGAGTGTGCCTAGTGACATAGTCTTTTATTTTTCTCAAGGCTCTGGAACTTGTGTTTGCTCCCACATGAGGAGAGCAGTGTGCACTCCTTCAGTGCTCCTGTGTTTCCAGGCTTGCATGTGGTAGTGAGGTAGCCAGGAACTCTTAAGAGGGTCTCCTTGGCCCTGAAGCTCAGCACCTAGGTGACAAGACGAGTCCAGGGCTCACTGCTCAAGGAAAACAAAGACTCAGACTCCAACCAATTTAATATCCAAGCAAGTAGTTTGACAAAACCACCAGCAGCATGACTTGACTTATCTGCACATGATGAAAATGCCTCATTTCACAAAGCAAGGGCAATCTCTACTGTCTCTGTCTAAGTAATAAACTAGGCTCTAGCTTATTTATACCAATGCCAGTACATTTATGCCAGTACATTTGTAAAGCTTATTACATATTATTAAAGCTATCAAATATAATATTCAATAGCTGTTATGCAGAAGAGCTTGGCATATTTTCATAGTCTGGATTCTTCTAGTTAGGAAATAAAACACCTTCAATCAAATACCTGATTGTTTCTTCCCTCATTTCTTGCTTTCTTAATCTGGTTCTTAATGATTTTGAGAAATACTAGTTTCACATAGCAATATAATGATGGCATGGTGTAATTCTATACATTTGCTTTTACAAGAAAAGCATTCAGAAATTGGGTTAGGATGGAAGAGAGCAATTATGACATCTGCCAGGTATGTTGTATCAACAGCAGCCTACCTTCCCATAATCCTACTTCTTCTCCATTCCAAGTCAACCTTCTAAATGTGACCCAACACTGAATCTACAATGGTAATTAGGTACTTTACCTTAAATACTATGTTTAGCAATCTGGCTACAAATGAAACAAGTCTGGCTAAGTCTGGTTCACTTACCGAATTAGCAATCGCATGAATGACTCTGGAAAATCCCACGGCATCATTCAATTCTTCCTAATTAAAAAAAAAAGATGTACATATATTCTGTATTTGAATGCACTAGAAACCTCACCACCAAAGGGAAGGAAGTATTTCTTTCATGTAACTGGCTCTATAATGACCTGTGCACACACCTTCCTTCTGGTGTCGTCTGTCTGTTTATGGTACTGGGAATTGAGCCTAAAGCCTTCACAATGAACTACACTACCAGGACCTTAGACTATGAGACAGTGTCTTGCTAAGTCTCTAAGTTGCCCAGGCTGGGATCAAACTTGTGATCCTCCTCCCTCAACTTCCCAGAGTGCTGGGATGACAGGCCTATACCACGCTTAGCCCCTTCTTATGTTTCAGAAGGTGGAAAAAGCAAGTGGCAAACTATTCACTAGTTATTGAAACGACAGTGCCTACAGTTTACTCATACCCTCACATAATTTCTTGAAATTTCCAAATCTATCAAGTTGTTATCAAAATAACACAGTTAGAGGGGCCACCTGCTGGCAAAATTCAGTACTGCGGTTTATTCTAAGGAAAGCCATTCAGCAGTTAACCTGATTCAGAATTCTTGCTGCTTTTGACTTGATAATGCATCTTTCCAAAAATATTTAGAGCACAGCTCTTTGAGATTAACTCCCACTCACTTTCTTTTCTCCTATTTTCTTCCCCAAAGTTTTTAAATAGGCTCAGTGTCTCTCCTATCCAAGGCCTATCCAACCACTACCCCTTCCCATCAGCTTCAGGTTTGTAAGAGGCAGGTCCTCCCAAGCCGGTGCAACCTGAGATTCGGCCTCAATGGAACTGCCCACCTCCTTACAACTCCCCACCAGGGCTAACAAGTATTGGTGAGGACACAGAGAAATTGGACCGCCTGTGCACTGGTGGGGATGCGAAATGGTGCAGCTGTTATGGAAAGTTCCTCAAAGGAAGAAAGGAAGAAAGAAAAAACTGGTATCTGCACACTGAGGCAAAGGCCACCTAAGCCTCCACCAAAGGGTAAGGGCACAAAATAGGGGATGCTACATAACAGAATATTGTTCTGTTTTAACAGGAGGGAGATTCAGACACATGGGATAACGTGGATGAAATCTCAATGTCAGTGTGTTAAAAAAAAAAAGCCAGTCACTCGTATGATCCTACTTATCTGAGGTATTCAGGTAATTACAGTCACAGGCAGCAGAACGATGGTGACTAGGGCGGGGGTAGGAGAGATGACTGTTTAATGGATAGAGCAGCTTCAGCTCTAACTCGCGCCAACAGTTCTGGAGACGGCAGTTGTAATGGTTGCACAGTGATGGAAGTGCACTTAATGTCACTGAACTGTACACCTGAAAACAGGGTGACAGATCTTGTGTGATGTTTATACTGCCCCATTTTTAAAAGTCTTAACAATGTACAAACAACAACAAACCAGAGCCAGGGCTCAACCCGACAGCCATGCCTCTGTCCTTCCTACCTCTCAAAAGCATGAGATGCCACTGGCCGTACTCATGGGACACGCCCTCCCCTCCGCTGGGTGTCACCACGACCTCCTGGCTCATTTCTCCTGCTTCTGCTTCAGTACTCCACCTGAGGCCCTCCTGCCTTTCCTAGCTGTAAATGCCCTCTGATCAGCCCCTCCTCTCCACCAATGACAATCACCTCCCTTTGGCCTTCACCTCCCTCGAGCACTCTGGAGGGACGAAATCTGCCAACGGTGGACATTTTCCTTGATTGTCCTAAAATATACCTAAAACCTCATCAGGTCAAAAACAGATAAAGTACTGAAAGGGAACAGTAGCTCCACGGTGGTGCCCTAACAACGCTGAACGTATCCAAAAGGCCATGCAGGTAAAGGCCGGTCTGGCTGAGGATGGACCACGTGAGGAGGTGATGTGAGGCAGAGGCTGCTCTGAGGCCTCCCACCAACTCCCTGAGACTTCTGAGATGCTGTCCTGAGACAGTCCTCCCTGCCTCCAGGTTCTGAGCAGGTACAGGGATTAAGAACTAAGATACAGGCCAGAACTGGCTTCATAGTAATACACAACCCATCTCGTAGTCACGTGGCCCTTTCTGCCTCATGTTATCCTCTTCTGCATGTGGCACAGGGACATGCCCATGTCTTGCTAATCTTCTCTCCCTAAGCTACCTCAATCTGAAAGCCACTCATAATCTCTTCACTGGCTGAGTTGGTCAGAATGGCCTTCTAGGTGTCCTGTCTGCTTGGCTGATATTCACCACACCCAACCCCACTCCTGGCTTCCTCTACCTGTGTCCCCAACAAAACTGCTCCAGCCCATGCCATCTACATGAACTGACCATTCACACAATCTACCAACCTCCTCAAACTCCTACCTTCATCTTCCTTCCTCCTCCGTTCTTCTTTCAATACCTACATCCAATCATGCATTCCACTGACTCTTCTTTCCAAGTTCCTCCACGGTCCTTCTACACGGCTAGCCCTCCCATTCCTGGTCTCCAACATCCATAGCTCAACCAGTCTCCCTGTCTCCAGATTACTCACTCGAATCCATTCTTCACAGAACAACCAGGGTGATGTTTCAACACGGCAGACTTGACCTCACTGTCCAATCAATCAGATCATATGTTAGCAACTTTGTTTGCAAACAACTGATGATCACATAGAATTAGACATGGTAACACCAGCGAAGCTCAGTAACATAAACCTGAATGAACCTGGTACATGCTGAACGAGCAGTCGCTCTACTACTGAGCTGCACGCCATCTCCAAAATTTGTTCAAGACTCCTTCATCTAAGTGGAGACCTGCCAACCATGATGTCACACTCACTCTGCTGATTATGTCCATTGAGTAAGTTTTTAACTTTTCCTTATTCTAGTCTAGTTCCTCAACCAATTAATTCTATGGTAGAAAACTATTCGTAAACCAACTCCAACATATGACCCAGGACACAGGAAGGAACGAGCAGGCAGCCGTCTTGCCACTTGTTCCCCCAGGCACAAGGCTCGCTACCTGTTCCTTAGCGTGCTTCTGTTGCTCTCTTCTTTTGCGTTCTTCTTCATCCACTTTGCTGACAACTATATATCGTTCCTTCTAAAAGACAAAGCAGATACACAATTTTCTGAAAGCAACTGGACCTGTCACAATTCTGCTACCATTAAAAACTTACAATTTTTCTTACTGTATAGTCTTTCATGGACCAAACCTAATAGGACACATTATAAAATACCACCCAAGTTGAAGTTATGTTTTACAAACTGAAATTTTGTCTCTGTGTTTCCATGACATTTTCCTGTGGTTTACTAATTCTAATTAACTAATGTCAATTAGAAGGATCAACAGACTATGAGAGTAAGACATTTTTTAAAAGGTACTGTGGATTGAACCCAGGGTACCCAAATGCTAGTCAAGTCCCATATTACTGAGCTATATTCCCAGCCCTGTTTTTATTTAGGGACAGGGTCTTGCTCAGTTACCAGGCTGGCCTCAAACGTGCAAACCTGTGTCCAGCCTCCTTAGCATCTGAACTGACAGCTGTGCATGGCCATCCCTGGTTGAGAATAAACCACTGTCTATAATGATCACCTGAAATTACACTGCATATGAACAAGAACTTTTAAATAATTAATATGAAAGTAAAATTTTTGTATCATATTTTGTGGATATGCAAAAAGACCCTGTACTTTCTGGTTACAGGTAAGATAACTAGTGCCTTCTTTTTGGGTCCATTAAGCACACCTGCCCAAGGCTGCCAACTCATCAGCTATACCAAAGCATGAGACTCATCTTCTAACAATAACCAAACTCAAAAATTCTGTAATTTTGCAAAGGAAGCAAACAAACAAAAAACCACTAACCACTCATCACTTATCACAGTTTCCTCAGTACACTTTGGGAACATAGTGCAGCAGCTATGTTTATGATTAAGACTCTAAAACTTCAGTGCTTGCCAATCCAACACAAAACCATGCTACTTACAGGTACCAATATAGTTTCTTGCCATACTAAGGATACGAGTAAACAGCAGCGTATTCCAAGTGTGCAAAGCACGTTATCCACTGGGTCACCATTAAAGAACTGTGATATAGTACAGATTATCATGATGACACTCAGTCCCAATGGTCAGAAGAGGAACAGGAGGTTCTGAAAGGTTAAGTGACCAGCTCATGGTCGGCAGCTCACAGGAAGCAGAGCCAAGGGGTAAGCTCTTACTTCTAACACCTCAGTGTACATTGAGTACATTTGATGTTAGCCATGAAGAATTCTCAGGGTTACCTTTTCAGTTTCTAAAGTCTCAACATGAATGCCTTTAGGATACCTAAAGAAAAAAAAGAGAACAGGGTATCAGTAGATATTTCAGAGTCAGCTCAAACCTGAAGTGCTTTAAAAGCAACTACACAGCTATAAACCAAATAAAGTTTCTGTTTGTTTTATTGAAGATAAAGCCCATGGCCTTCATGCTAAGCTATATCCCTAGACCATTTTTTTTTTTAAAACTTTAGATTTTTGAGGGGCTGAGGGCATAGTTCAGTGGTTAAAGCACTTGCCTAGCAACTGCAAGACCCTGGGTTTGATTCCCAGCACCACATAAGTCAGGCATGGTGGTGGACTCCTGTACTCTCAGCACTTGGGAGGCTGCGGAAGCAGGACTGTCATATGTTCAAGGCCAGCCTGGGTTACACAATGAGCTCAGGACCAGCCTGGACTATAGAACAAGACACTGTCTCAAAAAAGATTTTGAGACAGAGTCTCGCTAAGTTGCTAAGCTGCCCAGGTTGGGCTCAAATTTGGAATTCTACTACCTCAATCTCCCACAGGCTTGAATTAGAGGCCTGTACCACCAGATCTAGCTGAAATAAATTTTTAAAATATGAAACATGGTCTGAAGGCATACCTCAGTAGTTATAGTGTTTGCCTGGTATGCTCAAGGCCCTGAGTTCTATCCTTCAGCACAATTTAAAATTAGCTGGGTGTGGTGGTATACACCTATAGTCCCAGTATTTTGTAGGCAGAGGCAGTGAGTTTAAGGCTAGTGTGGGCTACATAGTAAGTTCAGGACCATCCTGGGTTAGGGTGAGAACCTCTCTTAAAAAATAAAAAATTATGAAACATGATGGAGAATTCAGCTCAAGGGTAGAATGCTTGCCTAGCAAGGCCCTGAGTTCAATCACCAGTACTGAGAAAAAAGTTATGAAAATAAAGACTTTATAATAACCCTATTCCATAACATTTCAGCTGCTATTTTTCTATCCTTGCTCTTAAATGTAAAGGAATGTACTGATTTCATTATTTGGTTTTTTTGTTTCTTTTCGCATTACTAGGGTTTGAGTTCAGGGCCTTCACACTGAGTTATATCTTCAGCCTATTTGATATTATGTGGATAGTCCTAAGGACTGAGTACCTCTTCAGCTCTATTTACTTTTCATTTTTAAGACAGTCTTGCTCAGGTGGAATTCAAACTTGTGATCATCCTGCCTCAGCCTCTATCAGTACTGGGATTACAGGTATATATATCACCATGCCTGCTGTTTTTTTTTTGTTGTTGTTGTTTTGTTTTTGTTTTTACTAAGTTGCCCAGGCTAGTCTCAAACTTAAGATTCTCCCTCCTGCCCCAGCCTTCCAGAGTGTTGGGATTAACAGGAATGTTCCACTATGCCTGGCTCAAATTTCTTTAGGACTTAACATTTTCTAAAATGTCTTACATCTCCTAATATAGTCAATTCATGTATGTAAGCTCAGACATTGTAAGGCTGCTCCCTAAGCACACCTTCCCAGGTCTCTCAGGTAGCATGGGACACACAAGGAAGGTCTGAGATAAGAGCTCAGCTGCTGTTTGGCCTGGTGGTTTATGTCAGCCAAGGAGAGGGAGCTGGAACATACCAGAGTCAGGTATAAGAGCAACACGATGACCCTTTTCTGTTTTCTTCAAAGTATATTCCGAGTGTGCATGTCACTGGCAGACCCTAATAGGAAAAACAGGCACCCCAAAGGCAAAAGCAAGGGCCCATTCTCCTAGTGTCAAAGTTCAACATTTTGTTTTGTTTCAGTACTGGGGATCAAATTCAGGGTACCAAGCATGAGAGGCAAGCACACTACCACGAAGCAACTTCCCTTGTCTTTATTTTTATCTTAAGACATGGTCTCACTATATTGTCTAGAGTGGCCTCAAACTTGTGATCCTCCTGAATCACTCTCCCAAGTGGATGAAATCACAAACATTCACCAACCATCATCATGTGTGTTCAATTTTTTATTTAAGAGGCAAAAAAATGAAATCAAGAGAAACATCCCTAGAAAAATCTGGATATTATTTCTGCAGATTCAAAGATTTCTCACAACCCATCCAGAGTCTTAATTCCAAAACCTTTGCATTAGAAAAAGGATTCATTTGAATATTTTCTAGGACTTAAAACAAAATCTTTTCATACCTTCAAAAAACAAAAACACAACATAACCAGAGCTTAATGGATGAGGACAAAAAGATACTGAAAAAGTTAACACCCTAAATCATCTATTAAGAAATAATAACAAAGAAAATAAATTATGTGGATATTCAACAAGGAAAGGCTGGGAAACTGGGATGTCTGAATTACAGGACTGCAATCTTTCAAGAAGTAAATCAGACTTCCGGCCAAGATGGTGGCTGAGTAACAGCACTGCACAATGTCTCCTTACCGACTCACTTAAAAAGTCAAGAATTTAGTTAGATAAAGCGTGTTTGGTGTAGCTAAGAAAGAGAGGACCATCCCCAAAAACTGAAAGGTGGCCAGCAGGAGGCCAGAAATTCCGAAGGATCATCGAAAGCAGAGGAAAAAAAAAAATTCCCGCGGCCCAGGAAGCCGCCACAGCTGGCTGCAAATGGCTGGAGCCGCAGGCAGCTGAGGATGAAGGAAAGGTCGCGGGGACCTGAGCATCTGACAGAGCTGGGAGAGGACAGAGCACACAAGAACGGGAGAGGAGGTTGTGGGCGGGTCAGAAATCCTGAAGTCACATCTAAAGAGGAGGAAAGAAGCAGCCCACTTGGCATGGCCCCAAGCTGCCGGGACCCATGGACCACAGACAGAGGAAGGTCCAGAGGCCAGAACCTCAGCCTGGGGTAAGCACGGATCTGGAGAAGTGGGAATGGTGGGACAGTGGGCGGCCCCAGCCTCAGAAACATCAACCTGCGGGTATGGGTACTACAAACGCAGCATGCGCTCCCCCTAGAAAAGGCCCTGGGATCCCGGATCAGAAACAGGGCTGAGCATTCCGTCTCAGGCAGTGATGTCAGTAGAGGCCATTTTCTTTCCTGCACACCAGAGACAGCCACAGGTAGCAGAACCATGGGGAAATGTGGTAACAAATCTCATACAGAAAGACCTGACACCCCAGAAGACAATAACAGAAACACTGAAACTGCAGAATACAAAGAAGAAAAGGGCAAAAATGATGGTAACTTCTGGGCCCAGACAGTCAGTGAATTAAAGCAGAAGTTAAAGCAGGAATTAAAGCAGGAAGCAAAGCAGGAAATAAAACACACAGCGCAAGAGCTACACCAACACATAGCTAAGCAAAACACAAGCCTTGAAAAGCAATTAGAGGAGACCAAAGAAGAAATGGGGAAGCACAGTTACAAATCTACAAAAAGACCTGACACCCCAGAAGATGATACCAAGGATTCGGAAACTGCAGAATCCAAAGAAGAAAAGGGCAAAAAGGATGGTAACTTCTGGGCCCAGAAAATCAGTGAATTAAAGAGGAATTAAAGCAGGAAATAAAACAGACAGCAGAAGAACTACACCAACACATAGCTAAGCAAAAAGCAAGCCTTGAAAAGCAACTAGAGGAGACCAAAGAAGAAATATACCAGAAGATAATGAAGGCAAAAGAAGAAATTAAGAGAAGAACACAACAGAGGTATAGAAAAATTGAATGCAGATATTTAGGAAATGAAAAACATGCAGAAAAAAAAAAGCAACCACTTTAAAAAACTTCAGAATAGAATGTCAGACCTAGAAAATAAAGTGACTGAGCTGCAACATACAGGCCATGAAGAACACAAAGTAAATAAAGAAAGCAAATCATTACAATGGCTGATAGATGATTCAAGGTGAAACAACCTCAGAATTATGGGAATCGAGGAGAAGACTGAGGACAAAACAAAAGGCTTAAAAGACATGTTTAATGAAATAATGGAAGAAAATTTCCCAAATCTAAGAAAAGAAATGAACATGGAACTTTTGCAGGCATACAGAACACCAAACAACTTTGATCAGAAGAGATCCTCACCATGACACATCATAATTAAAATTCTAGAAACCCAACACAAAGAGAAAATACTAAAAGCGGTACGAGATAAACAGGTGACCTACAAAGATAAGTCCATCAGGATAACTTCAGACTTCTCAATCCAAACTCTAAAAGCAAGGAGATCAAGGAGCAATGTCATCCAAGCACTAAAAGAACATAAATGCCAACCAAGACTGCTATATCCAGCAAAATTATCTTTTAATTTAAAGGGAGAACTTAAAACTTTCCATGACAGAGACAGCTTAAAGGAATTTGTAGCCACTAAGCCAGTATTGCAGAGAATACTTAGACGAAACTTAGAAAGTGAAAGGGAGGCCAGAGTCACCAATAACCCTAGAGGAAAAGCGACAACAGCTAGAGGAGAATGAGCTGAGAAAAAAGTATGTTAGCAATCAGTGAAATATGAGTAAATAAATTATGAAAGTTAAAAAATTCTGAAATAACTAAATTTGCCTTCATATGTCACTTTAAGTATATTTATGTGGTATAGATTTAAGTTCATTTAATGTAGCAATGTGATATAGTTTTAACTTTGTTTCATTGTAACAATTCACTTATTAGGTCACTGATGAAAATTTATCCTAAGGAAACTGATTGATATAAAGATAACCCTGTGAATATACAAGTATGCACCTTCCAATATTCAGCTAAGGCATTTGAAATTTAATTTTTTTCTTCTTCTTCTTTCCCAGATTTACTAGTCTATTGAACTACTGCTTGTAGTTATTTTCTAATGTGAACTGGTGGGTAAGGCCAGGTTTAATAATAGCAACAAAGATATAGCAAAATATAGAAAAACAAAATTTCGGTAAATATCCCAATAAAGGGATTGGTTGGATTCAGAGAAGAGGCATCAAGATTTAACTACTGCAAACCCATTCGAGGAATAGGAAGCTGAGTTAGAGTGCTGACTTCAGTGAAATGACTTAGGTGCATAAGATTAATATTTTAAACACTGTATGGTTTCTTGAACTTGGAAAACCCAGAACAGACATTCTTTGGAAGCACATGAAGTGATAGCCGGAGTCGGGGGAAAGGATAGGAAGGGGGTGGGAGGGTAGTAAATGGGAAAGGAGTGTAAACTTGATATGATACACAGGTGTATGAAACACCCAAATTCATTGGAAATACTATGTATTACATGTGTACGTTAATAAATAGTGGGAAAAAAAGAAGTAAATCAGCAAACAGATTCTATTTAAGTTTTTTTTTTTTTTTTTTTTTTTTTTTGATAAAGGGTCTCACTCTATATCCTAGACTGGTCTTGAACTTACTATGTAGGCCAGACCGGCCTTGGACTTGGGGCAATTCTCCTGCCTAAGCCTCCTGAGTGCTGGGATTATAGGCGTGCATCACCATGCCCAGCTTCATGTGGTGCTTGGGAACCAAACTCAGGACTGTGTCCTTGCTAGGCAAGTGCTTTAACCACTGTGCTATTCCTCCAGCCCCTCTACTTAGTCTTTAACTCCTACATCCCTCACAGAGTTATCCCACACAATACTTACTTCCAGTTCAAAGTCTGATAAATCAGCTTCCTTTGAAATCTACAAAAAAACAAAAGAAAGGGAACTGATTTGGTTTCACAAAAAAGTAAACTCCACTGATCAAGCACTGGTTGGGGAAATTTTAATTGTAAATAAGATCTTCATTACAATAGGTAGTATGCAAACAAAAATAGAATTCCTTATCAAATATCTTTATCCAAGTTTTCTTTAATATTGTTGCATTGCTTTTAAAGAGGCAGAAATTCTAATCTGATCAAAATATTACTCCCCAAAGATGTATGAGGACGGTTTAAAGTAGACAGATAGATGTATTAAAACACTTCTGTGAGGCTAACTGGAAAGAAAAGATGTTTCAGTTAGTGAATTTTTGAAATACCAATTTTCTTTTTCTTTTTTTTTCATTGTGTAAAAAAGCTAAAGGGACAGAAGTATCCTTGCAGGGACTCCTCCATTCCTAAAGTCATCATGTGTGAAGTACTCCTACGGGCCAAGGCAATTATGCCACTCTGCACAACAGTTTTCCCCTCTGGGGACAGGACAAAATGTACATTCAATGTCTCAATATTGCCCCACTGTGTTAATGCTAAAATTAGTGCTTAAATCTTGGGAATCTACAATATGAAGACTATGTATAAAGATGTTTTTAGAAAGACCAAGAGCATCAGATGCCAGAAATCGTCTAGGTTTTCGATAAAAAGATGTGAAAATGTGCAAGTTGACCTACCCAGTACACGGCTCTAATTCCAAGGTCTTCTTTTCTTCACTGTGTAATAAATCTTCTATTTTCTTTCTATGGAATTAAAAAGATCATAATCAGTAGCTGAAGGAATGAAGCCATCAAAAACATAATAATCACACTCAAAAGCAACTGGAACATAAGAATACCTCTCTCTCTCTCTCTCTCTCTCTCTCTTTCTGTGTGTGTTTGTATGTGTATACACAAGGGACCCAAAGCAGGGCCTTTGTACTGAGCCACGTCACAGTGTGCGCACCACACCCAGCAAGAACATACCCTTCTTATGCGTGCAGTTATTTCTGTATGTATAGAACAATGCAATTCTACCCAATCATGTAATTTTTTAGTTCAAACATTTAAGAACTGGGTTTAGTAGTACATGCAGGCCTGCAATTCTAGCACTCTGGGAGGCTGGAGCAGGAGAATCACAAGTTCTTGCCTGGTCTGGACAATTTAGTGAGACCCTGTCTCAAAACAAAATGGGGCTTGGAATATAGCTCAGGGTCAAGGTCCTGAGCTTGATCCCTAGTACCATAAAACAAATAACCTTTAGCCAGGTGACCCTATCTCAAAAAAAGGGGGAAAAAAAAAAGCTTTATTGTGGCATATGCCTTGGGTAGGTGGAACTATTGCTGAGTTACTAGCTACTTCTCCAGGAGTCATCTATAGTCACCTATACCAGTGACTTTCAACTTTCCAGGAAAGTGATGACACTGGCCATTAACCAAACAAGATCTGATCCTCCCCCATCGGCACATCTCCTTGTCAGAAACTTCACTGCCGTGTGCTGTGGCCTGGCCAGAATTATTCACTCCTCTGTCTTCAGGGAAGCAGGACATGGCTGTTGAGCCCTTGGTCCACGTGGGTCTGCCCACTTACTGACATCTCTTGCCTAGCAACATGAAACAAGTCCCACTAACTCAACTTGTAATGGCTATGCTTACAATTTGTTGTGTCTGCACAAATTAAGATGCGACACAGCTGGATCCTGCCCCTCGCCACACTGCATATGTGTGTGGCAAAGAGGTGAGTACAGACATCCACCCGGCCCCACGCACACCCAGTTTCTCGTCAGGAACTTACATTACTTGGTCAATAAACTTCTTCTGGTCCTCAGGAATCGTCACAGGACATTTTGAAGCATTAGGGGATACATAAGCCAGAGCACCCACGCCGTTTGCCTGAGACCGTTTCTCATCGTGCTGCTCTCTCAGCTGTCTTTCTTCTTCCTGATTTAGATATGGAATTCCTACCCAAAATTTTAGAAAAATGAATTAGAAAAAGTAGCTGGTTTGAGGCAAGGTCTCTCTCTCTAATCCAGGCTGGTTCCAAACTCCCTAAGTAGCTCAGGTTGGCCTCAAATACACAGCAATTCTCCTGCCTCAGCCTCCTGAGTGCTTGGATTACAGGTGTGCACCCAGCTTTACCAAAATATTTTTTAAACAAACCAGAGCCAGTAACACTCAGAAAAGATGTATTTAAGTACATCTCCAAAACCCAACAGAGAAGGTAAGTGATTCAGTAATTTGTTCATTTATTCATTCATTCCTTCTTCTTTGGCCAAATACCTATTTGGCACCTAGTTATGCCAAGCCTTGTATGAGGTAAGGGAAGCTAGGGGTGAGCGAGCAAACCCATCCTGCTCTGTAGCCCAAGAACTACTTCTGGCAGATGTCAGAAACGGCTCCTGCAAAGGAAATCCCAAAGGACACAAATGAACCAGACATGCAAAGGGCTAGGCCAGGAGGGTTTCCAGGGGGGAAGCAAGTAGAAACGCCCAGAAGATGAAAGCGGCCTGGACTGCTCCAGGAACAGCCAGCAAGCTGACATGGTGTTGTGGTTTGGCTCTGGAACGTCCCCCAAAAGTCTCATGTATTTTAATGTTATGGATTGTCTATGGAACAATGTGCTGTTGGTGGATGGGGGTCTAGTCTGGAGGGGTGGATTTTAGTTAAGTTAGGATTAAAGGTATGTAAGTTAGGATTAAAGGTGTGGAGGGGCCACACCTTCCACACCTGAATGCAGGAGGGGCTAACCACAGGGTGGAGACCTGGAAGGATATGTAAGCTGCATCCTGCCCTCCTTGGACCAGGACTGGGACTTGGACCAGTCTCAACTAGTCTCACTTGCTTTCCTGTCGGTGATGTCATGAGAAGCTGCCTCCACCTCTCTGCCTCTGGCATGTACTTTGACTGCGGCCGGTTGTCCCTGAATGGACTGTGACCATCTGAAACTGTGACCTAAAATAAACCTTTCCTTTCCTAAATTTGCGGGTGTCAGATATTGAGTCACAGCAACAAGAAGTAACTAAGACACATGGCCAGAACATAGTGGGCAAAAGTGAAATGATATGACATCAGTTAGGGAAAGACGGCATAGGTTCAGGTCCTCATAGGCCATGGTAAAAAAATAATTTTATTCTAATCACATGTGTGCACTGCCAGAAGCTCTTAAGCAAGATAAGGACATTATGTGCTTCCTGTTTAAAAGGTCATGTTGATGAATGTGGGAGGAAAGGAAGGAGACCAGTTAAGAGCAACAATCCAGGCCAGAGATGAAGGCTCAGTTCAGAGATCAGCAAATCGTTTCCTAATAGTACAGAGAACTAATGCTCCAGGTTTGCGATCCTGATGAGAGGTCTCTGTGCTAATATTCACTCCTGTTTAGGAGCAGTAATACATGACATGGACATGGACCACCACAGCCGTGCTCCAGCAAAATTTTATTTACAGGCATGGTAGTGCAGGCCTGTAATTCCAGCAATCTGGGAGACTGGACCAAGAGGATCTCAACCACGAGCCCAGCGTAGGCAACTTAGCAACACCCTGTCTCAAAAAGATGAATGAATGTAGAAATAAGATGTAGGGATATAGCTAGGAATGTAGCTTGGTGGGAAGGCCCTACAACCAATCCTCAGTATTAAAAAAAAAAAAAAAATAGACAGCAAAGGGCAGGCCGTCAGTTGTGACCCAGATTTAGAACAAGAGGATGGAGACACGAGGGTCGATGGAGAGTGGCTTGTGAGGAGAGACATCTTACTGATAAGAGGCAAGACACAAGGGAAAGGGCAAAACCAAGAATGAAGCTTAGCTATCTGTGTAAGCAACTAAGAGGAGAGAAGACAAGGGGAAGAATAGATTCAGGGACCTGGGGGAGAAATAGTGTTCTTCTGACATGTTAAATTATCTGAGAGTGTATGTGAATTAGGAGTTAAAGATGCATGCTGGCAGCTCCAAAGAAAGGTGTTGGCTTATAAATAGTCACCATCAGAATAGGGGTGGTATTAAAAGCCACGGGACTTTGACAAACTTTATAGAATTATGAGATGAGAAAAACATCCTTTGCCAACAGTAACATGTAGAACAAGAATCAACCATGGATGCTAGAAGTAACTGGCAAGGACAGTGATTCAAGTTAACATCACCAGTAAAGGGACTGATCGACATTACAGGGTCTCCTAACATGAGGCACCGAGGACACACATTTGTGTGCTGTTCCTGTCCAAAATTAGAAAGTGCACTTGGATAGGGTGGAAGAAATACCAGACAAATCCACATACATGGGCATTCTATGAAATAACTAATTTCCACTGCTCGCAGGTACGAAGATATTAAGACGGACAAAAAGTGATTCTGGATTCTGGATTTTAAAACTGTAGAGAGGACTTGGGGTATAACTCAGGAGTAGAGTGGTTACCTGGGTTTGGTTCCCTGTATCACAAGTATTATTTTTAAAAATAAAAATAAAGCCCACAGAACGTATAGAATTAACTAGGGAAAATGATAATAAGGAGAATCTACTAGGACACTGAGGAGCCAAGAGTGAAGCAAAAGCAAAGTGAGAGGAATGAAGTGTGCCTGCCAGGCACACGGCACGCCTGGAATCCCGGCACTCGGGAGGCTGATGCAGGATTGCAAACTCAGGCCCAGCCTGGACAACCTGAAATTTAGAGAGACTCTGCTTCAAAATTTAAAAAAATAAAAGGGAGTTGGTGGGGGTCCAGCTGAGCGCAGCAATTAGAGTTGAGCCTAGTAAGTGCAAGGCTCTGGGTTTGATTCCCCAGCGCTATATACACAGGTGTGGCAGTGCGTATGTATAATCCCAGCACTCGGGAGGCTGAGGCAAGAGGACTGCTGAGTTCAAAGCCACCCTAGGACAAATAATGAGTTTAGGACCAGCCTGCACTAGAGTGAGACCCTGCTTCAAAAAACAAAACAAAACAAAACAAAACACAAAGGCTGGGAATGTAGTCGAGTGCAAAGGATCAGGGGTTCAAACCCCAGGGCCACAGGGGAGAAAATAAAGACTGCTGAAGCCAGGAAGCCAGTGCTACAGGCAAGAGAGTCATCAGTACGGGTGCATTCAACAGCAAGGTAGAGGACAAGATGATGCTCTGGGCGTGACATCACAGCGGACCGGGCAGCCGGAAGCCCCGCTGCCGCAGGGTGAAGCCGACACTAGAGAGAAGGGGGGAGGCTGCAGGTGTCATCAGAGGCACAGCACCTGCCTACAGCATGAGGCCGTACATGCACAGTCTTCAGCAAGGAAATGGAGAGAGAGAGAAGAGAAAAGAAAAAATCAGGCTAGAGTGAGATCCTGTGTCAAAAAATAAATACATAAATAGCGTAAATATAAAACATGGGGGAAAAGCAGAGAAAGCAGAAAAGGTAAAAACACATCTTGTTTAAGATGCTGTGCTGAGTGGCAGCACTACTGGGCAGAAAAGAGACGGGGAACCACGTGGGAGGCTAGGTTTCATCTGGATGGGCCCAGATGGAGCGATTCCTGCAAGCTGGGGCAGATCTGGCTGAGTACCGACTTCTCCCTCAGGATACTGTGTTTAAGTGTGTGAAATAAAACAAACAAGATCACAACAGAAGACAAGTACGATGAAATTATTTAAAAATACTTGTAAGCATGGTACAGTAGCACAGTTTATCAAGTTCCTACTCAACACAATGACAGGATGGGGTAAGTTAAGATTTGTACTCCTATTTAAAAAGTTTGATGATAATGACATAGTAGGAAAGGAGAACTATGAATTCGGGAGCAAGGAGGACACAGTGGAGGAGCCTGTAGGTGACAAGGACACTGACCAGCCACAGGCAGGTGCAGCAACTCTTCCTCCACCGTGAGACGGAGGCAAAGACACTGCTTGGGGCTGGAGGAATAGCTCAGTGGTTAAAGCACTCGCCTAGGAAGCTCAGAGCCCTGGTTTCAACTCACCAGCAGCACATAAGCCAGGTGTGGTAGTACATGCCTGTAATCCCAGCACTTGGGAGGTTGAGGCAGCAGGATGCCATGAGTTTGCAGTCAGCCTGGTCGCCCTAGTAAGTTGGGGACCAGACTGGACCATAGAGCAAAATTGTACCTCAAAAACAAAGCAAAACAAAAAATACTGTGCTCAGCCTGAGGATGGACTTGAGGGTCTGAAGGTGAGAACACAAAGCAGTTACTGCGGTTTGGATCTGGAATGTCCCCCAAAAGTCTCATGTACTTAAATGTTACAGACTGTCTATGGAACCATGTGCTGTTGGGAGATTGGGGCCTAGCCTGGAGGGGTGGACTGCAGGCATGTAAACTGGATTAACGGTGTGTAAATTAGGATTACAGGCATGCAGTGGGGCTTGCCACACCTTCCACACCTGAAGGGGCTGATCACTGGGAGGACCCGGAAGGGTGTGTAAACTGCTTCCTGCCTGCCTAGGACTGCTGGTCTCTACTAGTCTCAACTCGGTTTCCTGTGTGTGATGTCGTCAGAAGCTGCCTCCACCTATGGCTCTGCCGTGTACTTCCACTATTGGCGGCCATCCCTGAATGGACTGTAACCTTCTGAAACTGTAAGCTAAAACAAACCCTTCCTTTCCTAAATTTGTGGGTGTCAGGTATTGAGTCACAGCAATGAAAAAGTAACTGAGACAGCAGACCTTCTCTGAAGACTCCGATGTGCACTTCACAGTGAGAGACCAGGGCACGAGCGGGGCGGGAAGGCCGGGGAAAGTGGTGCTGAAAGGAGACATCTTAAGAAAGCTGTGAAGGAAGTTTCCAGGTCAGAAATTTAAGATTAAAAAAAAAAAATTTTTAGCACCAGTGAGTGCCAATTATTCACAGCTTGTGCCAAAGAATGCAGAGTGACAAAGGGGCTCGGCAGTGTCGTGTTTTCCAGTAACACTGACATGCCTAGGAATGGAGAAGGAGAGTGGACAGACCCAAACGGGGCTAGGACTGTACTAGAGAAGCACAAAGGAAAGGGGAAGCCAGAGAATGACAAGAGAAACCAAGGCAGAAGAGGGTCAGCCACAGCAGCGAACAGGCAGCTGCAGGGCAGCAGACCCGGGAGGCGCTGGGCAGGAGCTGGTGCTCTCCACGGGAGGGGCTGAGGCGGCAGGTAGGAGGCGCACCGCTGAGCCCGCTGTGCTGCCAAGGGTGGCGGAAGTCAAGGAGACAAAGGCTGCGGCCACCTGCTGGAGAAATATACCATAGGACACTTGCTGGTCACCCTGTGGATGCCGATGGCTCCCAGAGTTGGGAGAGAAGCAAAGTGGAGAGAGGAACAACGAGCCAGAGCCACTGCTACAAATGCTGGGCCTGGCAGAGCCAGTGACACAGTCCTGGGGAGAACAGAGGCTCCTGTAGGAGGAAAATTCAGGTGCTGTGACACTGGTAGACAGAAACAGGAAGGACACCTTGCATGGCCTGGCCACATGGAGGAGAGGTAAAACTCCCAGCCCTGGAGAGGGAAGAGAACATCACACATTCCCTTAAGACACGGAGGTCAAAGGAGCCGGAAGGCTGACGGAACACCAGAGTCTGACACACGTCATCTTGAATAGCAAAGCTTGATGAAGCAGAGAATCGTGGGTCTCAGACTCAGAGAATGCCAGCAATGGCTTGGGGACAGGAGGTGGCCTCAGAGTTCAGACACCACTGTGACCGAAATACTTCAAGCTCAGTGGTTAAAGTGCCTGACTAGCCAAGCACTATGTCAAGCGTTAAGTACCTGCGTTTGATTCCCCAGCACCACATAAGCTGGGCTTGGTGACGCACACCTGTAACGGCAGCACTCGGGAGGCTGAGGCAGGATGATTGCTGTGAGTCCGAGGCCAGCCTAGGCCTCATAGTGTAAGTGCAGGACCAGCCTGGGCTACAGAGCGAAGCTCTGTCTCAAAACAAACAAACAAAACAATGGGAACGAGGCATACTCCAATGTGGCTATTTCACTTCTTTTATAAAATTAAACTCAGCAGGCTGAAAATTGTACATGCACCTGAATACTTAGCACTTCCTTTTAAGATGACTGGGCAGAGGCCACACCTTAGTGATAGAATGCCTTCCCAGAAGGGGCCAGGCCCAGAGTTCCCTCCTTAGCACCATCCCCATAGCATCACAGGACACAATGGAGGAGTGAGTGGGTGACAAGGACACTGCTTTTATCATGAAGACAAAAAGACAAAAAGAAGGGAAGGGAAGGGCAGGGAGCAGAGCAGAGCAAGAACAGAGCAGAAAAATAAAGAAAATTCTTGAAAAAGGATGGGGAGATGAGTGGGTGGGGAAGGGAAGCAAAAATGATTATGTACACGCACCAATTCTTCAAGTTCAATGTCATGATTATATATAGTCAATATATACTAATAAAAATAATTTGGGAGAGACTGGAAGAGAATATTCAAAAAAGGAGAAGCTAGGCATGGTGGCACATGCTTGTAACCCCAGCTACACAAAGGGCTAAGGCAGGAAGATCCTAAGTCAGAGGCTAGCTTGGGCAAGTCAGCAAGACTCTGTCTCAAAATAAAAATAACAAGTGCTGGGATGTAGCTCAGCCAAAAAGCATCTGTAGGTTTGATCCCTTGTACAACAGAAAAAAGAAAGAAGAAATGTCTACGTTATTCTAACAGAACTCTCCAAATACACGGAGAACTTATGTTTTATGTCATTCAGAATCAAATATAAGGTAAATATTTTAAAAATTACTTTAGAACAGCCAACTTGTTCACACACTATACTCGGTAGTTTTAGAAAAAAAACAAAAAAATTTTAATACTTAAAGAGATCAAAACCATCAACCAAAACTAAGAGTGATAAAGTCAAAAATTCACAATGCGCAGGTTATAAAGATAAAAGATTCATGCAAAGTCTCTGCTTTTATGGTGAAAATCTAGCACTTCTGTTGTACTACATTACTTTCCTTACTTCACTAATGCCACATTTCCGTGGAAAATATATAATTAGAAATATTTAAGTTAAAATAGCTACTGCCTTATAGCAGTAGGAGGCCAATGCTGCGGGGAGAGGCGGAGGCCTTCCTCCACACTTAGGGAAGCAATGGGGAGGAAAGAGCGTTCCTGGCAGGCTCCCACATCTCGTGCTCTGTACCCATCGGACAGAGAATAGTTGACAGTCACTTCCCTGGTACAGGGATAAATTGTGCTCTGCACTGGGAACGGGAATGAGAGAAACAGTCCTTCCTCAGGTGTAGGCAGCCCAGTGCAGCCCAGCCGCCAGTCATACACACTATAAAGAACCTCCTCCCATGAGACACAAATTCCCTGTGTCTAATTAAAAAAACAAGCACCAATGGAAGAGGGTTTTTCACTGCCTACGTGATGTACATTCGTAGTCCAGCTACTTGGGAGACTGAGGCGAGAGGATCAACGGAGAACAGGAGCTCAAGACCAGCTCAGGCAACACGCACTGCCTCACAGAGGAGGAGGGAATGGAATCCATGATGGCATTACTGGAAAGGAGCTCCACTTTTCCCCCCTGGTATTGGGGACTGAACTCAGGGCCTTCACATGGGGCTACACCTTTAAAGTTTTATTTTAAGAAAGTCTAAGTTGCCCAGGCTGGGCTTGAACATGTGATCCTCTTGCCTCAGCCTCCCAGAGTGCTCAGATCACACGAATACACCACCGTATCTTGGCAGGTACATCTATTTTTAAAAATTTATTAATTTTATTATGAATTTATTTTTTATACCATTCATCATGCCAGAAGAAAATAGGCAAGCATTCCTCACAGTTGGTCAGTTAGGAGATAAAGTCATATCAGTGGTAGGACAAACTACAGTTAATAAAACCTAGAGCTTGAGAGGCCTCATTGGTGCCTCAATGAAAGAGCACCCACACTCCAGCTCAGCTCATGGCTGACTAGATTTAAAAACAGAAAGTCATGATGAAAGAGCTGGAAAAAAGTCTAACGATAGACTGAAATTCTGTGAGACTGCCATCCATCGTAGGCAAAAAACAGTACTTTTTGACTAAAATCCAATTTACCTCTGAAGGTTTTATAAACTCTAAAGGTTTAATCTTACCATTGCGAAAAACTTTATTAAAATCAAATCCTTGGCTTGCTAAAAAGTCGATGCTGGAGCTCTGAAATAAGAGAAGAGACATTTTCATGAAGTTAGTCGTGGGTACTGATCAGAGGCAGGGGAGTAACTCACACAAGTGAACACAGCTAAGTAAGGAAGCAAACTCCGAAGGCAGGGTTTCCTAGCTACCTCTGCCAAATGATCCCCTTGTTTACTGAAAATGGCTAGGCCTTTCTCCTAATATCCGTTGTTTCACAAGATTTTTTATAAATCTGGGGCTGGAGGAATGGCACAGCAGTTAAAACGCTTGCCCTGAGTTTGATTCCCAAGCACCACATAAAGCAGGGCATGGTGGCACACACCTGTAATCCCAGCATTCAGAAGGCTGAAGCAGGCAGATTGTCCTGAGTCCAAGGCCAGCCTGGGCTACACCAGTGACGTGAGTTCAGGACCAGCCTGAGCTATCAAGTGAGAACATGTCTCAAAAAAAAAAAAAAAATCCACTAGGTAAACAGAACAGATATTCTCCCATTAAACAGAAAGGTCTTTACCTCCTCTTACTGTACTAAGTATAAAACTATAGGTAGAAATAAAACAATTTAATATCTAGGCCTGGTGATGCAGGTATGTAATTTCAATACTCTAGGAGGGTGAGACAGGAGGGGCCCAAGTTTAAGCTCAGCTTCGGCAAGTTAGCAAAGCCCTGTCTCTATACTGAAATGAGGATGGAGATGAATTTCAGCATGAAGGCCCTGGACTCAATTTCCAATACTACAGTAAAATAAAGAGAAAAAAATAAAATGATTTATTACATACACAATCCTACCCTCACACTATTCTCCCTAGGAACAAGTCTCAGGTAGCTCACATGTGCAGGTTATCAGTTATCAGTATCAGCCTCACACCAGATATTGAAAATTCAAAATCTTAACAACAAAAAGTGTTTAAAGAGTATTGGGGATTGAACCCAGGACATTCCCACTGAGCTATACCCTCAGTTCCTCCCACCTCATTTTTAATTTTTTTATTCTGAGACAGGGTCTTGCTACATCTTTAAATTGCCCAAGCCAGGCTTGAACTCCCGCCTCAGCCTCCCAGTGTGCCAGGGTTACCTGGGTATACCACCACACTTAGCTCTGTAATATTTAACATGAAGAGAAAAAAGGTTCCCAACAACAATCCTAACTAAGCCAACATTTTAATCCCAGGATGAACTAAAATATTTAAGTAGATTTAAGCAAAAAACGTAAACAAATAATACTAAAAATGATATGCAAGTATGACAAAATTATGAAGTTCTTAGGAAACTGACTGAAGAGAGTACTGTAGCCACATCATGTATACTCTCAGCCAAAGTCAAGCCACCAGTGTCTGCATGGCTGAGTCACTTCGGGGCCCTCACAGAACGACCACTACAGAACTGGACCCAGCCCTCAAATCCTCAGTCCAGACCGGAGCACGGCACAGTCTAAAGAACTCATCCCAGCGACGTCAGGACTGTGACAAGGTTTTTCATTAATGGTTTCCTTATGATAACTCAACAGTAAATATTCTGAGCTCTCTCTTGATGGGAGAGTTGTATGTCTCCGGAGCCCTGGCTTGTCTGAATCCTTGGGACACTGAACTGATGGGGTTTCTCCCTCTTAGCTGATAGGAAGCTCTGCGAAAAAGAGATGAGCCTTTTGTTGGCAAAAACTGTGTTCTGATGCTATCACAGCAACCATATTTTTCTTTTGTTAAACTTTTCATTAACCGAGGGTAGCGAGCCACCCATGCAATCCTTGCACTCCATGAGGCTGAGGCAGGAGGGCTGCAGGTTTGAAGCCAGCCTGGGTAGCCTGGGCAACTGAGTGAGACTGCCTCAAAACAAAAAGTAAAAGGAGCTGGATATGTAACTTAGGGCCAAGAACCTGGGTTTAATTCCAAAGGGAAAAAAAAAAAAGAAAGAAAGAAAGAAAGAAAAGAGTTTTTTGTGCCCACTTATTTACTTCTTAAATTTTATGTGAAAAGGTAAATATCATATGAGTCTTTATTAGCCAACACAAACCCTTTGAAAATATGCTAAGGCCGGCCTGGAGGAATGGCTCAGCAGTTAAAGTGCTTACCTAGCAAGCATTAAGTCAAGCTCTAAGTATCAGAGTTCGATTCCCCAGCACCACACAATCCAGGTGTGGTGAATCATGCTTATAATCCCAGCACTTGGCAGGCTGAGACAGAAGGATTGCCATGAGGCCTGGGCTCCATCCTGAGTTCAGGACCAGACTGGGTTACATAGTGAGACCCTGTCTCAAAAAAAAAAAAAAAAAAAGAAAGAAAAAAAAAGAAAAGAAAAAGAAAAAAAAAATACTAGGTCTGAAAGGGTATCTCAGTTGTACTAAGCATGTTTGCCTGGCCTGTGTGAGGTCCCGGGTTCAATCCTCAATGCCACAATATAATGGTGACATATAAAAAGACAACCATTACAGATAAACCCAAACCCATTCTCATCAAGTCCAGGTTTAGTTTATAACAAGCAACCTTCTCCTCAACCCTACTTTTTTTCTGAGACAGTCTCGCTCTATAGTTCAGCCTGGTTCTAAACTCACTAGGTTGCCCAGGCTGGCCTTAACCTCATGGCAATCCTCTTGCCTCAGTCTCCTGAGTGCTAGGATCACAGGCATGTGCCACTGCACTAGGCCCATGTGGTGCTGGGGAATCAAACTCAGGGTCTTGCACTTGCTAGGTGAGTACTCTCTAACAGCTATGCTACTTATTCCTCCAGCCTCAGCCTACCTTATTTTTAAGATCCTGTCTTGAACCAAGGCCCAGTATTAGACTTTGTTTCCTGGTCTCCTTTCCGCCTGCAGTGCCTAAGCATCCTTATAAATAATGCTTGAACAGAAAGATACTCTGCACATGGATCGTGTTTATAGTACTATTTATAACTAGTGGGAACCCTACAAATTCCGATTAAAGGAAATGATTAAGTAAATTACATAAACCCATAATATGAAACATGAAGACAGTCTGCTGAATGGAAAGTGCAACATATATTTATTAAATATATGTACAGACATGTAAGCATATGCTGACATGTACATAAAAGCTAGAAAAGAAGTGGATGAGAGAAAAATGACATGGGGAAAGGGCACTGAAGAAAACTTATTTGTTATTTTATATAAATAAAGCAGTGGGTTTTTTTTTTTACAACTATCTATACTAATTTCTATAAATTTAACAATATGTGCTCAGCTAGAAAAAAAGAGGAAGAAACGAAAAAGGAGAAGGCAGAAATGTATAAATGGCCCGCGATTCTACCTGTCACCCTCCTTGCACACACTCCCTCGGGGTGTGCAGTTCTGCCCACAGGCCACTTCTTCACTTCCTACCTAGGGTGTACCCCATTGTGTGAGGCAACACTGGACTTTTACCCTCAAATGCTCAGTGATGTAAGGCTAAGAGCTGTTAAGAGAGTGGTCTTGAAAATTTGTCACCTACTTGCTGACTCTAGAACCTTAACTCCCTTACAGGATAGTAAGATACAACTCTGCTGTAGTCATAGAATTTTGAACAAAACAAAAACCACATTAAAGGTGGGCCTCAAGGAAATTCAAAGAAATGTGCACCGGACCCACAAGATTTACCAGTTCACAAAGCTAGGGCCACATTTCCTCTGCCTGCTCCTTTGTTTTTCCAGCATTTTTATCGCTTTGTCTGTTTTAGACATAAGTCTCTGAACTACCTTCAAGAATAATGTCTTTCTTTTTAAGGAGACAGATAGAACTGTAGTGAGTATTCCAGATGTTGTCACATCATTGCAGTGGGCAAAGCTCCTGATCTGTTGCCAATACGTTTTCCACAATAGCTCTACCTGAATTGGACTTTTACAACAAAATGTCATGCCCCTCTGCTGGTGTATGATTAGTTCCTGGCCAAAGTCATAGCACACACTTCACTCTGTTCCTGGGACTCGTAGAAAACCACCCACAGAAATTTGCAAACTAAGCCAGTTTTCTCTGAATGAGAACCTGTAAATACCGCTTAATCATGTAGCCTCTACAAAGATGATCATAAACAGCTATTAACTGACTACCGGGAAAAGGGCCATCAATTATGGCTTAATTGATAATTCAAGAAAATTATAGAGGTGGGCATGGTGAAACACACCTGTAATCCCAGCACTTGAGAGGCTAGGACAGGAGGACAGTTGTGTGTTTGAGGCCAGCGGAGCTACATATACAGTTGAGTTCAGGACTAACCTTGATTATAGAGTGAGACCCTGTCTCAAAAAGAGAAAGCAAAGAAAGAAAGGAAGAAAGAAACAAAGAAAGAAAGGAAAGGGGGAAAGAAAGAAAATTAGGTACAAGATCAAAATTATCTTCACTTTTTCTTTTTTCACCCCCAGACATATGATTAACTCACGATCTCATGGATTTATGCCCTCCTGCTTTATGTCAGAAAGAAATGTGCTCAGAAGCCTACCTGTGCATTTTCACAAGTGATTATCACTTCTGCGCCAGAGAAGGGGGAGACGGCAAGACTCAAATGAACAAATGCTGCAGCTGGCAAAGGGACCACGACGCAAGACAGGAGAAAAGACAGCACTTCTCCTTACCCCCACATCCACACACTCACACCACTTTCCCACATTGCCCTTGCCCACGGAAACAGAGAATCAACAAGGGAGAACAGGGGAACTCATACTGCCCCAGCATCTCCCAGGTCAGCTTCCCTGCACCCTTACCTTGACCCAAAAAGTACACCCTCTCCTACTCCTGAAAAGAAAACCATCAAGGTTTCTGTTTTCAACCTTCTGTTTCCTGACTCACTGGTCAGTTGGAAAAAAAGTAAGTAGTTTAGCACCTCCAGGCTCTCTCCTTTTGGGTCAGCTACAAACAGACTTTGTTCTCCCAGGAAATAAAGCTCCAACCTTAGAAGGGGTGAAAAGAGACTGACAGAGGGAGGAGCCTGCAGGTCTTGATGGGCAGTTTCAATCCAAAGGTAAGACACTAAACATCCCAAACTAAGCCAGATTACACAGCCACATTCTCAAATTCAGCTTTCAAAAAATTCTTTTATTAGGAGGGTTAGAGGAATAGCACAGCAGTTAAAGCAAGTGCTTTATGCCAAGCAAGCATATGGCCCTAGGTTCAACTCTGAGTGTGATGACGCATACAGTAATACCGGCACGCTTCCTGCCACTTGGTACTCAGGAGGCTGAGGCAGGAGGATTGCCATAAGCTCAAGGTCAGCCTGGGCTACATAGTGAGTTCAGGACCAGCCTGAATTACAAAGTGAGACATTGCCTCAATGAAAAAAAAAATTCTCTTATTAGTATAGATTTGCAATATATACTAATAAAAATCAGCTTGAGAAACTGATGTACTTACAGACTGCATCATGATCATTTTCAGGTTTATTAATAAGAAAAGTTCACCTCATGATTTCTACCTATCTTTGCATCTAAGGGCTAGTCTTGAAACTTACCATGTAGCTGAGGCTGGCTGGAACTCACAGCAATCCTCCTGTCTCAGCCTCTCAAATGCTGGTATTACAAGCATGTGCCACCAGGCCCAGCTAATTTTCATATAGTGTTTGGGAATTAAACCCAGGGACTGGCACATGTTAGGCAACCGCTGAGTTATACCCCCAGCCCTCCCATAATGAATTCTAAAGGGAGAAACAATGGTGCGTTTACAAACCTAGGACTGGACATTATGGAGGTGAAATAGTTTGTCAAAGCTCAGTTAGCAGTAGGACAACATTTTGAAGAGAATTGTATATCCACACTGCCTGATCAATAATTCATCAAAACAAAACAAAATGAACACCTCACTTATGCTACTTACCTGACAAACAAATTTGACATCTGGTGAGGATCTACTGAAGGGCTTCGGGAAAACATAGAAATTAAATGACTTCGTGATGTACCTGGGAAGATGGGACAAAAGGAGTCTTAGTGGATGCTTTATACTACAATGAAAAAATTCCCACCTCTCATTAGAAAAAAAAACAACAACCTACTTTGAATCTGTGTAGTCATACTTAAAAGCACAAAGGCCAAACTGAAACAGCAAAAAGTCCATGGAATGCTGGAAAAGGGAAATAAAGCATCTGTTAAGCATCTGTTCCAATAGTGCTGCCTACACAACCTGTGTAACAGCCTTCTCAGTCAGCTGGGCTCTCTGGATTGCTTGCCTTAGCCACATTACACAGGTTATGTACCAAAGGATTCGGTTTTTCAGCTGGTCCCAATGGCACAGGCCTGTAATCCTAGCAATTCCGGACACCGAGGCAGGAAGATTGTCAAGTTCTAGCCCAATCTGGGCAACCTAGCAGATGAGTAAGATCCTGTCACAAATAAACAATAAAAAGGGGCCAGGGTTGTAGCTCAGAGTAAACACCCTTGTTTGATTCCCTGTATTGGGCAAAGAGGGCGCAGCATTCAGTTGTTAATGTTTTTTCCCAATTAAGCACTTAATCACCGATCATCCACAGCACCATATGGGCCTACTTCTAAATTACTAAAATAAGAACATAATATGGCCCATAAATCAAAACATTGAAAATAGTAATTCTTCCCCAAGATGTTTTCCAATAATCAATTATTTTTGCTGTTGTTTAAACATCACTGAAAGATCATTTGTGGCTGGGGTTGAAAAATGCTTTGCTTAGAGAACACTAATGTGCAAATTTTATGATCATATTTCATTTCTCTGTAATTCAACAAAAAGAGGATCTGTGTGGGAAAGAAAGACTTCAGGACCATCCACTTGCCTTCTTAAGCTTCTGATACCTCTCTTCTGGAGTGTCAAAACCATTTGTTAGTGCACTAACTGAGGGTCCATCACTGATTCCTGGATTGAAAGAAAGAAGTTTTTAACAACGCTAGTGTAAAAATGTCAACTGTCCAATGCCACCACACTATAATTTCATATTACTATGTTTTTACAAAGTAAACTTATTTCAAAGTGTTCCAACGGCATTTTTTCAAAATGAGCATTAATTTGGAGCTGAGGGGTGTATCTCAGTGATCAGAGGGCCTGCCTACAAAGCCCAAAGCCCCAGCAAAACTCTGCGCTTAATACTCTCCAGGAGCTTGAGGGCAGGGAGAGATTACACAAATATACCCATTGGGGTAGGTAATGAACACATCCACTACTGCATATAGGAACAGACTCAATTACCTGAAAAATTCTGACCCTGGCCAGTCACAAAAAGAAATACTGTATGATTCCACTTCTATAATGTGACTTACAGTGCTCAAATTCGTAGAGACAAACAGCATTTGCTAGAGGCCCAGGAAGGGCCAGAGAGGTCAGTATGTATATTGTCAGTCTGGGAAGATGACAAAATTCCAGATATGGGTGGTGATGGCCGCACAGCAATACGAATGTACTTAATTCTACTTAAATCCACTTAAAAATGGTTAAAATGACACACAGCAGTGGTGCTGGCCTGTAGTCCCAGCACTCACAACGGCTGGGGCAGAAGGAACACAAGTTCCAGCCCAGTCTGGGCAATTTAGCAACTTAGCAAGACCCAGTCTCAAAAGTTAAAATGGGCTGTGTTTGTGGCCCTGGGCTCAAGCCCCACTAACAACTAACAAAACGTTAAAATGATGAACTGTATGCCAAGTATATATCACACACATATAAAAAGGCGTGCTCCTAACCCTCCAGCTTTCTATCTACCATGTACCTGGAAACTGTTTTAAGCAGCACCAGAACAGTGATCTGTCCCCAACCCTCACAGCCTCTTCCTTTGGCAATCTCTTCCACGTTTCTAAAATCTTTAAGAAGAAACGCCGAGACTTCCGCAACCTGCCCAGGGTCATAAACAGCGAGGAGCCATCAGCAGACAGAAGCGGGAGGACTGAGAGCTTGGGGATGGGGAGGGGACCAAAGGAGACGCAGCTACACACGGCAAGGTGCCAGCCCTGAGCTTTCAAGAGAGGAATACCTGAAAACTCCCCATCGATGGCGAAGAAGTCCGCCTCCTCTATGGCCTGGCACACTTTGTGAAGATTACTCTTAAAATCTGCGGAGAAACCGAGAAGAGGCTCAGGGAGAGTGAGCTGGCTTCCCGCCCACGAACTCTCAAGCAGAGGGAGAAGGCAGGCAAAGGGCGCCTGAGGCGTCGGGCTAAACAGGGACACGTCCCGGAGGTGTTCAGACCGCAGCGGCTCACGTTCCCCAGGAGAGGACGGGCCATGCGAGGTCGACTCCCCGACGGGTAGCTGGGACAGAGGGGGGCAAGCCCCCAAAGGGTGCTCGAGCACGAATGGGACAAGACCCACGGGCGCCCGGACTGCACCAGGGATAGGGCCCTGGAGGGTACCCGTTCCACAGGGGGATAAGGACTCCAGAAGCCCATGGATTTAAGGAAAGCACAGGCCCGAGGGGTGGACCCAGTTCCGGGCCCACCAAACACGCTGGCCGCGGTCTGGGCCTAGCGGAGTCGGGGAATGGAGCTGTGGGGGTGCGGGAAGGGACACGGTAATCACGCACTGCTCCTGATTATCTCCATTTCGCAGGGTGGCCGGAGCCCTGGCCCCCCACGAGCTCGCCTCGGCCGTCCTATTCGCAGAGTTTCGCACAGTTCCACAGCGACAGCCACGAAGTCAGACAGCAGCGGAGGCAGCAACAGAACACACCACGGCGTCGACTTCCGGAAACAGCGCGCTCCTACTGCGTCTGCGCCGGCGATTACGACAGCGTCGGGGGCGGGGCCAAGTCCTGGGCCCTCCCATTTCTTTCTAAGGCCGAAGAGGGGCGTGGTCATTGACGTCCTGAAGGCGTGGCCTCATTTAGAGAGGAATTTATTTCCAGGAAAAAAGTGCGGTCATGAGAATAGGATGGCAAATATTTACTGGGCTTTTCTTTTTTTCTTAATCGCCAACACAAGCCCTTCCTGGGCAAATCAGCAACTTAGTGAGACCCTGACTCAAAATCAAACATAAAATAGAACTCAATATGAAGAAAACCCTGAGTTCCACCCCCAGCACCACAGAAAAAATAAAAGGCAAAACTTGACATTTATTTTGTAAAACTCTGGGCCAAATATTTCTCAGCTTTGTATATAGGCATGTTAATCATTTAGGAAGTGTCTTTAAAAGCTGGTAAAACAAGGGTTATTAGCCCTAAATTTACTTTTATCTCATTACCTTTCCAGACTGAGGGCACCAGAAATAGATTTGCAAGGACTTCAGCTATGACCAGAACTCCATTGCCCTAAACCTAGTTTGGATCTCATCAGAGCATCACAGGACTGAGATGATCTTTCAAGTTATGAAGATTCCTCCCGTGAACACAAAAGTAACCCTCAAGGTGTGAGGATACGACTTGGTCGACAAAACCAGAGCTGGGATATTATGTGGACCCTAGGGGCTGGAGGAATGGCTCAGCGGTTAAAGTACTTGCTTAACAAGTGTTAGGTCAAGCACTAAGTACCTGAGTTTGATTCCCCAGAACCACATAAGGCGGGTGTGGTGGCACATTCCTGTAATCCCAGCACTTGGGAGGCTGACGCAGGAGGACTGCCAAGAGTCCAAGGCCAGCCTGGGCCACATAGTGGAGACCATACAGAGTGAGAACCTGTCTCTGAAGAGAAAAAAAAATGGGCCCTAGCCCTCCTCAGCTGATCCTTAAAAACTGGCCTGCTTTTTTTTGGGGGGGGGGGCAATCAGAACCTTTCCATCTGTGTGTCCCCGTCCCCCACCTCCGGATACTACCCAAACTAGAGTCCTTTCCTTATCTACTCTTGCCTTTCAGTTAAAGTTCCTTTTTTTTCCCCCTGAATTTTTAATTTCCATTTTCACTAAAGCAAGAACCCACTACTTACTGCATTAACCATTAGGAATATGATAGTGTGTGCCACAGAGATGTGGCCTTAATGGAGTTGTATGTTGGTTTGTTCTAAAGCTTAACACCAGGCTGAGACATAATAGACAACAAACATAGAGTAGGTCTGGAGGAACGGCTCAGCGGTTAAAGTGCTTGCCTAGCAAGCACTAAGTCAAGAGCTAAGTACCCAAGTTCAATTCCCCAGCACCACAGAAGCCAGGCGCGGTGGTGCACATCTGTAATTCCACCACTAGGGAGGCTGAGACAAGAGGATTGCCTTGAGTCCAAGGCCAGCCTGGGCTTCATGAATTCAGGATGAGCCTAAGGTACAGAGTGAGACCCTGTCTCAAAATAAATAAATAAATAAATAATAAAAATTTTAAAAATGGAGTAAAGGAATTCACCTTGGTCTTTCATAAAAACCTACTACAAAGCTGATTAGAAGACCTGTTTCCAAAACCTGGGCTGGGTGGTACAGGCCTCTACTCTCAGCATTCTGGAAGGATGGGACAAGAGGATGGGAAGTTTGAGCCCAAACTGGGCACTCAGCATCTTGCTGCGTAAAGTGCTCCGGCTGTATCATTTTAATTTCTAGGCAAAGCCGTTTCTTCGACACAGAAACAGCCGCGCCCATGCGAGCACTTGGTTACCCTCCTCCGCCTCGGGATGTAACTCCTGAACTCTAGTCCTTGGACCGGGCAGAGGAAGGGGCAGAGGAAGGGGCGGGGCCGGCGTAGTACGCATGCGCCCACGCCCTCAGCCTGGGAGTGGCCGCTCTAGGCTGCGGGGAGGTCGTGGGGTTCAGAGGGTTGGGAAAAGATTGGGCCTCTCCTCTATGGTCGCGGGCCGGGAGTGCGAGAAGCGGGTCCGTTCCAGGTTAATTCCGGAAGTGAAGCGTCCACCTTCTCCTCCGCTTCCGTGGGGGTCGGTGCCGGGGGCGATGTTCAGGTCGGACCTGGGACAAGTGGAATGGTAAGCCTCCGCAAGGCAGGGAATGGCGAGGGGATGGCCCGAGGGCCTGATGTCAGGGAACAGTGCGGAAGATGGGCCGGGAGCCGGGATCCCCGCGGACGACCCGCTCTGCCGGGGTCGAAGTAGGCACGCCGGCCTTGCCACACTTAGGCCTGGGGCTTGGGCAGCCTCTCTTGGCCACGGGGTGTGGACCGCAGCTGGGCCGCCGACTTCCTCATCCTTAGCGGAGAGCTCCGTGTCAACACCGCTGGTCTCTGGGCATCGCTTGCCTCTTCTCGGGTCCAGGGTTGGAGCCCCTGGCTCCAGCCACCCTTCTCCAGGACGAGAGGAAGGGAGTGTCGCTTCCTCTTAGTTTTGAGGGGGACATCAGAATGCCTATCCTCCAGGGGCAATGGCCAGTGACAGCCCTGCTAGAATTGATCGCGCCCTTGATAGCTGGCCGCAGCTTGTGACAGCCCCGCTATAATTGATCGTGCTCCTGCTAGCCGCGAGGCTGAGGTTAAGGTTAATTGGTGAGGCACCCTCCTACCTTGAGGCATTGTTTCTGTGCTCGAAAACAGGGTAACGAGAGCGCGGAAAGGGAAAGGCTACTTAACTCATACAGAGGCTAGGCTGGAACCTGACTGTCCTGATCCTCAGCCTCACGACTTAGACATCTGAACTTGTGCAAAAGGGTGTTTTCTTCTTAAAGAAAGAAGAAAAGAAAGGAAGGGAACAAGTCAGGTGTGTCTAACGGGATCTTGGGCGGAACAGGACCCTCTTCTGCTCCTAACTTTCCTAGAAAAGAAAGTGAGCACCCTGCCATGTCCTTACCTGTCGCCGTTGAGTCCTCCCCGTGGAAGCGTATTGGTCGGCCCGTTTCCAACGTCACGCCAGAGAGGCCAATACGAAGGAATTTTGCTGTTATTCTCAGGCACACCTGGAGCTGGTGCAGACTGCATGTGCCTATGAGATTTTGTTTGTTCTGTCGATATTTTTGTAAATAGCCAGCTTACATGGATCCTGACCATGTGCTGTTTCTCTGGATAGTTTCATAAATCTAGTAGGAAAGCTGTACTTCTTCAGAGCAGTCCTCTCTGTTTTTTCCTCCGTGGTTGACAGTGGCATCAGTTACATAGCACTCAGGAAAATGCTACTATTAATAATTATGTAATTAATGCCAATCAACCATTTAGCAGATTCTTAAGTATCTGTGAATACTGTTGTCATCTGATCACCCAGCAATGCTTGCCATTTCATTGTTTGGTTCTGGTGGTGATGGTACTGGGAATCCAGCCCAGGGCTTCACACTGGGTCCATTTTTATTTTTAATGTTGAGATGGAGTCTCACGAAGTTGCCCAGGCTGGTTTGGATCTTGTGATACTCCTGTCTCAGCCTCCCAGGGTGCTGAGATTGCAGGCCTATGTCATCAGGCCTGGCTCGAAGTGAATGTCATTAGCCTAAACTGATAATGAAAGAATAAATAGTGACCTGGTTTGGAACCCAGGTCATTGTCACACCTAAGACCACACTGTTTTGACTGTAATAGCCCTTCCAAGGAAATTGTAGTCTGGGAGATAAGAACTATTACGCACAGAGGCAGGAAACACTAATTTGGGTGAGAGGGATTTAGTCTTTGAAAATTTCATATGGGTCTTGTCAAGGAATACCTTTGATTCACAGATGTGGTGTGGAGTTAGGCTTACAGGTGGGAGAAACAGTGTGGGGAAATACAGAGAATGCCCAAAGAGCAGGAATTAATAGGTAGCGCCAACCTGTAGCATGTGAGCAGAGAAGCAGTAAAGGATAATTAATAATGGTAACAGACAATGCTTCCGTAGTACTTCCTGTGTGCCAGTCACTCACTGTTCTGATGCCGTGCGTGCACATAGTGACCATTTTAACCCTTTCAACAACCCCAGAGGTAGGTAGCTATTAATATCATTTTATGGGTAACACAACTGAGTCAGAGAAAGGTAAGTGACCTGTACAAGGCCATGCAGCTAATGGTTAAGCTAGGATTTAACTCAGTCATTCCAGCACCAGAGTAACATTGTAAGTTAATTAGTTTTGGTGATCAGGGACATGGTTGGAGCTCAGTTAAACGAGAGGAAGTGCTCAGCATGCAGAAGACCCAGGATTCAGTCCTGTCTCTGCACCAAAATGAAAAAGGTTATGTTGACTTCTCACTGGCCATAAAAATTATTCAGTGACTAGCTTATGACTGTGGGTGTTTGTTTTGTCCAGGTAGGGAAAGCTCCGAGCAAAGGAGGAGCGTGTTTGAGAGGAATTGCACCCCAGGAGGGTGATTCAGGCAGTAAGGAGAGGAAGGATTGGCAAGCAGATTTGATGTGTTAGGACTTTCTCTTGTTCATACCTTGTCTGAGACATATATTTAGGGATGTACATATTTATGGATATGTAACAGTTTTCTAGTTCTCAAACTTTTAAGCAGGTAACAATCTCCCCAAGAGCTTGTTTAAAATGTACAGTCAGGCTGGGTGTGATGGCACAGGCCTGTAATCTCAGCACTCTGGGAAACTGAGGCAGACAAGTTCAAGTCCAGCCTAGACAACTTAGCAGCTTATGAAGCCCTATTTAAAAATAAAAATTAAAAAGTGTTAGAGATATAGCTCATTATGAAGGCCCTAAGTTTGATCCCTAGTACTCTCCTCCCAAAAAGTGCAGTTAGCTGGGCATGATGATGCATAACTGTAATGCCAGCACTCAGGAGGCTGAGGCAGAAGGGTCACGAGTTGAGGCCAGCCGAGTTGCATGGTGAACCCAAAAATCTACCCCCCTAAAAAAGCCCCAAAAATCTGCAGTCAGCCCTGATTCCACATCCACAGTCAGCCAACCATAGATAAAGATTTTTTGAGAAAAATAAAATTCAAGAAAGTTCCCAAAAGCAAAACTTGAATAATAACTCTTTAATAGCATTTATATTATGGTATTTTAAGTAATAAGTAATCTAGAGATGATGTCAGGGTTATCGGGAGATATACATAGGCCATATGCATATATGTGCCATTTTATGGAAGGGACTAAAGTGTCTGCAGATATCAGTATCTGTAGAGTGTCCTGGAACAATCCTTCGTGGACACTAAGGAATGACTGTGTTTCTCTGCCTTTATTCATACATTGAGTTTCTGGGTGACCAAATGTCCCAAGGGATTGTGATAAAGATGTTAGAGGTCACTGTGATAAGGAGTAAAATATTGTTGATTCTCAGCAGTGAGTCCAGAGCCTAGTTTTTGTCAGCCACTCTCAAGTACGATGATAGAGTTAGATGTCTGGGTTCTTGGCTTCAAGGAACCCAGGATAGGGGTTAAAAAGGCAAGACACAGCTGAAATAATAGTGTGTAAAAAGTGTACGAATGAGTTACGCATGGTGGCACACACTTGTGATCCCAGCACTGGGAGGTTGAGACAGAAGGAGCTCAAGTTCAAGCCCAATTTGGGCAACTTTGCCACTTAGTATGACTGCCTCAGAATAGAACAGGACTGAGAATGTAGCTTAGTGTGAAGGCCCTGAGTCCAGTCCCATGTACTACCAGAAAGAAAAAAGCGTACCAGTGCACTGAATCTGAAGGGGAAGACATTGCTTTCTAATACATGAGTCAGAAGTGAATTTTGTTACTCAAGGATGGACCCAGGGCCCTTGTGTATGGCCTGCAAGTGTTGTACTACTGAGATATATCCGCAGTTCCAAAATAGAATATTTGAAAACTAGTAGCTAATGTATGAATTACTTGGTAGCCATAGCAGTTTTTAATAGCTTCTGAGTTGTTGGACACCCACAGGGTTTAGTACAGGACAGGTCCTTGAGCGTCTGTCACATAATACATGCCAAGGACAGGCATGGGATCCCCTTCTCAGCCTGCCCGGGTCTTACCCAACACTCCCAAGGCAGTAAATCACCAGGCTTTGAAGTCCAGACAGCAGGTCAGCATCCAGAGGATCAGGCCACCTTTGGCCTAGAGATTTCTGACCATACCCACAATCTTTTTGGGATTGGAAAAACAAAAAGTTGTACAGACAGGAAGTTCTCCTCTTTTGTTAATGGGAGAGCCAGTTTTGCTGCTTGCATCAGGTGCACACAGTGTGCCACTCTTACTGCCATTCCTGACCCTTGCCTCACTTACATTTGGGCACATTTATTTCAGTCACTGGAAGTGGGTAAGCACCCTCTGGACATTTAATAACATCTGAAGTATGCTGCCGGTGTTTATAATGGTGTCTCCTGGAGGGGACCTGGAGTGCCAGAAATAATAGTCCCCCACAGATCCCTACCCATTTCTGTTGTAATGTCTGTGTGTGGAACAGCTTACTCACCATACCAGCTACTTACTGGCTAGAGTTTTTGTTCCAAAACAGTGTCATCCAATCCTAGCCTGTTTTCATAGCTGCAAAGCAGTAACTCTCTGATGGGGCCTAGATAATAAAGGAATACACACCAGTCCTTTGAACTAATAGCAGTTCTTCATTACTTATCAGTGCTGATGTCTTTTATGGAGACAGGCTTGAAGTCAGACCATGGTTTAAAACCTGGCTCAGCCCTTTAGCAATTAGGCCTCCATTGTCTCGTATGAAAAATGAAAATCATATGAATACTTAGTCCAGAGGGTTGTTCTCACCTTCAGATTATAAAGGCTCAATAAATATTAACAGTTGTCATTATGATTGGGCCTGGTGGCACAGGCCTGTAATCCTAGCACTCTGGGAGGTTGAGGCAGGAGGACTGTAAGTTCGAGCCCAGCCTGGGAAATTTAGCAACTTAGTGAGAGAGATCCTGTTTAAAATTCACAATAGAAGGGGCTGGGGATGTAGCTCAGAGCCAGGGTCCTGGGTTCAATCTTCAGAACTGCAAAAAAGAAAAAAAAGTGCCATCATTGCCTACTGTCAGATAATGTTTCAAATGGAACTAGCCTGTTTAGAATCCCTGAGAGTCAAAATCTTGCCACTCCACTTTTCCCCTGTGGTACCTGGGATTGAACACAGGGCCTCAAGCGTGCTGACCATGGAGCTGCATCCCACGCCCGCTGCCCTGAACAGTCTTGCAAAGAAAGGAAATTATACTGTTCAGACTGAAACCCCAGTACATTAGCTCTTAAAAAGATTATCCCTAAAATACTAGTCACAATAAATGTATGTTGAATGAAGGCTAGAACTATATTATACTGCTGAACCAAGTAGTTTGAAGATTGCAATTTCTGGACTTAATAATCACTACATAATGAAATCTTTAAGCTAACACATAGGGCTGGAGGAATAGTAGACTGGTTTGAGCTCTTGCCTAGCAAGTGCAAGGCCCTGAGTTCAGTTTCCAGCACCACATAAATTGGGCATAGTGGTGCATACCTGTAATCCCAGCACTTTGGGAGGCTGAGGTGGGAAGGTTGCTGTATGTCTGAGGCCTGCCTGTGCTACATAGTGAATTCGGGGCTAGTCTAGACTACAGAGCAAGACCCTGTCTTAAAATAAATAAATAAGTAAATAAATAAACCCAAAAAACAAAGGATAACATCTAAAAAATTCTTTTTGCTTGTTTTTTGAGACAGGATCTCATTCTGTAGTGCAGGCTGGTCCTAAATTCACTGTGTAGCCCATGCTGAACTTAACTCAGGGCAATCCTTCTACTGTAGCCTCTGAACATGTAAAAAGTTCTTAGCTGGGTGTGGTGGTACAGAGCTTACACAGCGTAGTGACTTAGCATGATTCTGTCTTAAAATAAAAGTGGGTGGGGTACATAGCTCAGTGCGAAGGCCCCAGTTTACTCACCAGTACCATAAAAAAAGAGAAAATTCCTGACTTAAACTCAGAACTAATACATTTGCCTTTGATAAACCCAATAAAAATTACTGTTAGTTGACTTTCCTCAGTGGTAGTGATTTTCCTGAAGGAGTGCCCAAAGAAGCAGACAGGTTACAGCAGGGCCACTCCCCCTTCTGGATGGCAGCCGTCCAGAGATAAATCCACAGGCAAGCTGTTGACCCAGCTGGGCAAACTGCTTTCCCTCAGTTACGCAGCATCCCTGGGAGTTTGCGTGTGTCCCTTTTTTTTAATCTGTCATGGTCCTCAGGTGTACCTTGTCAGTTAGATTTGTCTTTGGGAAAACATAGAAATAGTCCTGCTGGTGGATATCTTGGAAGTACCCAAGTCATCAGAGCCTGGCATCCGGACCGTGGTGAGAGTCCCACGACTGAGCCCTGAGAGAGGCGGCCCTGCCCGCAGGTGCCCAAGCCTTTCACACACAGCCCACAGAGCAGTTTCCCTGCCTCCCACTCTCAAGCAGAGTGGGGCGCCATGTGGGAAGCGGTGTGGGAGACCTCAGGCAGCCGCACTCTTGGCAGTGTAACTAACAGCATGGCAGCAGATCAAGACAGGAAAAGTTATAAATTGACCAAACTCCGGAAGTTGACGAGCTTAAGGCCAGTTTCCCTAGAAACAACCATATACCCATGAATAGACTCTGAAGGCATCATGCTGTGGACAGGACAGAAACTCAGGTCGGGTGGGTAACAGATCGGCAGAGCAGGCGGGAGGAGAGGAGTGGGCCGCAGCTGGCCGTGCGGCCTGAGAGGTACCTTCTGAGTCTCCAGCTCTGGTCCCCTTAATGCACGTGTTCTGACAATTTTCTCAAGGGAAGCCAGAAATCTTGATTTTTGTGTGAAATCAGAAAAAATATTTAAATGTTGGCACCAAATCCAATTTAAAAAACAAGCAAACAAAAGCCAAGGTAGGTGTGGCGGCCCATGCCTCTGATTGCAGTACACTGCAAGGCCGAGCCGGGAGCATCACGCATTTGAGCCCAACCTGCTCAACTTAGTAGTTTAATGAGATCCTGTCAAAAAACAAACAAACAAACAACTCTGAGAGACTGGGGATACGGTTCAGTGTGATGGCCCTGAATTTAATCCCCAGTTCTGGGAGAAAACCCAAAATCATCCTCCATTGCTCGCATCTGTACTCCCAGGTACTTGGGCAGCAGAGGCAAGAATTCTTGAGCACAAGAGTTTAAGACCAACCAGGGCAACACAGTGTGAATCCCATCTCAAAAAAATCAAAAAGCCAGTTATGCTGACGTACACCTGTAATCCCAGTAGTTTTATAGGCTGGAACAGGAGGATCACAAGTTTGAGACCAGCTTGGACAACTTAGCAAGGCTCTGTCTCAAAATAAAAAATAGAAGTAAAAAGGGCTGAGGATGCAGCTTAGTACAAAGGCCCTGGGTTCAATTCCCAGTACGACAAAAAAAGATAGTGAAGTAAAAGAAAATAAAGAAGGAAAAACAGCCTGTGAAAGAAAGCTTGCCTGCAAGCCAGATGTTGCCACACCTGGGCGGTGGCTGCTGAAGTCAGAGGCGTCCATCCTGGGTCAGTGGAAGGCTTATTGGCTCTGTTCTAATCCCTTTAAGATGCAGGCGTGTGTAGACTATTAGAGCTTTTTGTCCCTGCTGATACTTTGTAGTCCTTAGCCTTACCTGGGTGCCCTCGGAGAGCCCAGTGAGAAATCCCTTCAGAAGCCACACAAGCCTTGCAAGTGCCAGCAGGGCCTGGGCTTCCCCAGCACCCCCAAGACCTCCTCAGGATGGCTTTCCATTCAGAAACCCCAGCCCCATGGGAACTCCTGAAGTTCTGCTGCACTCTGCAATTCTGTCCTGTTCAACCTATCATTTTATTTCTTCTTGTTGTTTTCAGCCTATCATTTTCAGCCTGTTTCTGTTTGCTGTTTTCTTAGGTTTCCCAAACTCAAACATTCTTTCCCATTAATTTGGAGCTAGGTGATGAACACTTGCATTTTCATAAACAGAAGGGACCCTTGGTGTGGGAATGGGATGATTCTCCTCTTCCCAATCCTATCCATGTGTTCCTAGTCTATTGCACAGCCAGTGAGACAAAGGGAAGACAGGAGAAAAGAAAGCTAGGGGTGGTGGTGCGAGCCTGTAACCCCAGCTGAGCCAGGAAGATTGCACGATCAAGCCCAGCCTGGGCGACTTAGCAAAACCCTGTCTTGAAGTCAGAAATGAAAAAATGGGCTGGGATATAGCTCAGTATGAAGGCCCTGAGTTGGCTTCTCAGTACAAAAAGAAAGAAAAAGAAAAAGAAAAAAAAAGGTAACGGAGGGGAAGGAGTGTTCTATCTAACACATGCTTGGTAGGGAACTCAGGAGGGCCAGCAGGCTGCTGCCACGTTGGCAGAACACGCCTGGAGGCTTCCTGTGGCCCATGGGCTTTCCCCTCACGGAGGCCTTTGAGCATTGCTAGGGCAGGAGGGCGTGCTCCTCCTGGTGAGGACACCAGCAGCGTCACCTCAGTGTCCAAGCTAAAATCTTTGACCAATAGGCATCTTGCTCCTTTAACACATCTGCTAACTTTCAGTTTTTGAATTTGGGAGAAAATGAAAGCAAAAAGCCTGGGAAATAAGCTGTCTCCACGCAGTGTCGGACTCATTAAGGGCAGTTAGAGAACAGGGATTTGCATAGTGTGGCTTGCGAGGCACACCCTTGCCATCCTCAAAGTATGTTATGTGTCACCTTTGCAGGTGACTTCAATTCGTGCATTTAGTCAGATTAGCTCCCCGTGCTACCGCTGGCTCTCTGTGGCTGCTCACTAGAAATTTCTGCCTGGGAGTCTTGTCATTATATCAAATTCAACTCTTCAGAAATTCAAGTTCTGTTTCTCAGAGTGGCACTGTTTATTTAGAGAGACCGAGTTTTGTTTTGTTCGAGGGCTGAGGGTGAAGCCCAGGGCTTCACACGTGCTGGGCAGGTGTGTTTTATCGTTGCCACCTTTGTGCCAGAAGCAAAATGCCTCATTTCTCACTGCTCTGTGATTGCCCTTTCTGCTGCACGCCTGCCCTCCTTCACAGTGGGACGTATCCTCCGAGCGCTGCGCGGCTGTCCCCGCTGCCCCTGAGACCTCCGTGTGTTCCTGCTCCGGTCTGCCTGCCTCCCCTAACATGACACATGAGGCCCTGGCTCAGATCCGAATCTCTGCTGTGTCACTCAGACCGCTGCCCGGGTCGTGCCCAGCTTGTGCCACCCTCACTTACTGCTCTGTGCCTCTGCTCTATCAGTGAATTGCGTGTGATGTGAATGTATCTCTGGGAGCTGGCTTAGTCAGCTTAGATGGTTAATAAATAGTGGTGTCTTAGGTGGGCGTGGTGACTCATGCCCGTCCCAGCTACACTGGAGGCTGAGGCAGGAGGATCTTAAGTTTAAAAGCAGTTTGCGCAACTTTGCAAGACTCTGTTTCAAAAAGGGGGGGGGGGGGATGGAGGCGGGGCATGGTGGCACACACCTGTAACCTTAACACTTGAGGAGGCTGAGGCAGGAGGATCAAGAGTTTAAATCCAACCTGGGCATTTTAGTAATGTAGCAAGACTGTCTCAAAATTACAAAAGATCTGGGGATTGTAGATCAGTGTGAAGGTCCTGAGTTCAGTTTCCATCACCATGTAAAAAGAATGTGGATGGGAGGCGAGGTCTGGTTACGTAGCTCAGCATTTCTTGGGTTAAACCTCTAGTTTATAAATTAAAATAAATAAATGGTGGTATATGGATTGTTGTGACCTAGGATAATACTTTTCATGTGGTAATTATTTCATGATATTAGCATAAACTACCCAAATGAATTTTTTCTAAAAATCTATGTGAGGTCTTCTATGTTCTGAAGAGGCTGCCCAAAGAAAAATACTTGGAAAAATTGAAATGGTCCTAAACATATGAATAATAAAGATATAGTTGATTATCAAAAATAATGTGGAATTTGTCGAGAACATTTATTTAGACTCTTCCTTTTCTAAAAACATTTTTAAAAAATGTATAGGAAGATGCTTTTACTGTGAATAAATTTAGTAATTTAATTCTACTTATTGCTTAGACTTAGGAGCTGGGGGCTAGTGACTAAAGCGCTGGCAAACGCAAGGCCCTGAGTTGATTCCTCAGCACCATATAGGCAGGACATGGTGACACATACCTGTAATTCCAGCTCTTGGGAGGCTGAAGTAGAAGGATTACCGAGAGTTCAGGGCCAGCCTAGGCTTATGTAGTACATCTGGGAGCCCCCTGGACTACGGAACGAGACCTTGTCTCCAAAAAATTTTTTCTTAAATTTGTTTGATTTTTAAAATTTATGTGTAGCTTTTTAGTGCTAAAGAAGGGACCACTATTCCACTTTTAGCACCGAATTTAAATTTTCTGTTTATTCTGAGTTGGAAATCTTTTACTAGTGTTTAGCTAAAACAAATGCACTATAATTTTTGCAACTTTATGTATATTCTTATAGTTATTGTAAAGTTGCACATTTTCATTAAAAAGGTGGAAAATTCAGAAAATCAACAGCAAAGGAAAAAAAATCCCTCAGATCCTCCTCTATCAAATACACTTACTACTAACACTGTCATCTAGTCTGTATTCATAGTTACTTATTTGAAATAGAGTGCTATGCTGGGAGACCCACTTGGGACCCCCTTTGAGACTTCTCTAGAGCTCTCTTTCACTAGTAAATCCTATTTCTACTTCTTGCCTTCAAAGAAAAAAGTGTTGCATTGTATGTGAAGTTAGGTACGCTTTAGAAATGATATAATTCTCCATAGAAGGTGATTCACTTAACACCACATTTAAAGATGAGGTAGATTTGTGGCAGTGCCCCCCTCACCTCCCACCCCCCACAGTGGAAGAGCACTTGCCTGGTGTGAGCGGGACTGTGGGGTCAACTCCAAGGTCTTTGCCATGGTGCTGCCTGCTCATAAAAAAGGAAAAAATAATCTTCTGGGATCAAATGAGAATGAGAAGACAATTATCCTCTGGCATTTGTGTATAAGGGTCTGGGTATTTTGTGCCACCAAACTGGCAGAATCCACAAGGTACCACATACACATTGGAGTTATTAGGGGGTACACTGAGTTGTAGGGGGGTTGGCTTGGCACCAGGCACCAGAAGGCACACCTTTTGCTCACTTTCTGAAATTGGTGCAGTTTAACTCCCAAAATCAAATGTGTATGGAGTAACAGTGATTTAATAGGAAGGTAGATTGGTGTGGAGAAAATGTGTAATATATGTCATACACATCTGTTGTTGTTAGCTCTAAACATTTTGCTGGGCCACAAAGGTGGTTAAGATCCTATGCCTGAAAAGGACTTCAGAAATGTAACTGAGAATGCTGAGGCTGGAGAGATCAGGTTGTGAGGAGGAGCTTGTTAGAGAGAGGGGTCAGGATTACCTACCGAACCCTCAAATCCATATGACTACCCACTATCTTGTTTCATCTTTTTTTTCTTTTGTGCAGTATTGAGAGATGGACCAAAAGCATTTGTACTGAGCTACATCCCACCCCTTTTTAAAATTTTGAGACGGATCTCACTGAGTCTCTTGAGTTACCCAGACTGGGCTCACACATGTGATCCTCCTGCCTTGCCCTTCTAAAGTACTGGTGGATAGGTGTACACAACCATTCCTAGCTTTTTTTGCTTATTTTGAAACATGAAAAATAGGCCAGGAAGAAATTTAGTGATGATTAACTGATTTGTGGAGTGTAGAACCTTATAAATTTCATAATTATGTTTAAAAATTGGAGCTTTGGGGCTGAGGATGTATGTAGCTCATGGTAGAGTACTTACCTGATATGTGCAAGGCTTTGAATATAACCCCCAGCACTGCAAAAAAGTAAAAGTAAATAGAAGTAGAATTAAATAAAAATTAGACCTTTGGGCTGGGGTGTAGCTCTCTGGTAGAGCGTTTCTCTGTCATGTTTACCTTCAGCATTGCAAAAATAAGTCAGCAGCTTAAAATGAAAGTTAGAACTTCATTACAGTGACAGTGATCGACAGTTTGTCCTCTTGCTGTTGCTGTGTTCCCAGATCCTGTGATGCCTTGTGGCAGTTTTCTAACCCTGACATTCTCCATGCCTACGTGCTGCGTAATTTGGTAAGAGATGGAGGAGGCTCCGCACAGTGACCTGAACCCAGTGGACCTGGAGGCAACTGACGCTCCCAGGAGCAGCGGCCCTCAGATTTCTGTCAGTGAGTTCTCCTGCCACTGCTGTTACGACATCCTGGTTAACCCCACCACCTTGAACTGTGGGCACAGCTTCTGCCGGCACTGCCTAGCTTTATGGTGGGCGTCTTCGAAGAAAACAGAGTGCCCCGAATGCAGAGAGAAATGGGAAGGCTTCCCCAAAGTCAACATTCTCCTCAGGTAATGCTGGCTCAGATCCGAAGCACCGGCCCCGCGGGTGCTGTGATTTCTCCCCATGGCAGCGGCTGGGGTTGAAGAGGCAGCCAGCTAGCAGCTGCCCTCCTTGCTAGTCATTTTGGGCATGCTAACATGCGAGTCAAGGAGCTCAGGACTGGAAAAGCCAGACTTCCTGGTCACGGGTGACCGTAATTTATCATCTATCTGAGTGAAGGATCAAAACAAGTTTTGGTTATCAGATCATTGCTTATAATCCTAGGTCTTATATTTTTTTCTTTTCTTTCTTCTTTTTTTTTTCTGCCTAGACAAAGAGGCTTTAGTAGAGAAAGCCAGGATTACATATGACTTAATAGTCAGTGGTGCAGGCCAGTCATTCCAGCACTCTGGGAGACTGAGGCAGGAGGATTGCCAGCCTGGGCAACTTAGAAAGACCCTGTCTCAAAAATAAAAAATGGCTGGCCGTATAGCTCAGTGTGAAGTCCCTGAGCTTAGTCCCCAGCTCCACACGCGCACACAGAGTTGGCACTGGGGGCCTCGTTGCCGAATGTGGGTACAACATTGACAAAGCACAAGTGTACTGTGTCGCTACTTGGCCTGGCCCTTCTTCTGTTCCCGTCTGGCCACCTTGGGAGGTCAACCTCTCATCTCACTTTCCCAGTGTGAGCCAGGGAACATGGACTTGACCTCCAAGCCTGAGGCTAGCTACTTGCTCATGCCACGGTTTCCACTGCACATGCGTGTAAGGGAGCATGTCCCCAGCGGTGTGCCTGCCAGAAATACAACTCGATCTCCGGGACCAGTGCCTTCCAGGGAGGCCACCTGAGCCTTGATCTGGGCAGGTGACCACCTCCTGACCAGTCGCTCTCAGGGTGTGTGGCTCCTGGGTGCAGACAAAGCTGCCTGTTAGTGACTGGACTGAGCGGCAGACCCAGCAGCTGCGGCCAGTGAGGTGGATCGGAGGGAGTGTCATATGGTTTGTTGATTTGTGTTTGCTGAGAGTACCGTGGGACATAAGTGCCTGATGTGCAGCCCACTAGTTTTTTGCCCTTGTTTTTTTGAGTGAAGCTCACAGATCTTGAGCCACACATAAAACTACCTATATAGTCCAGTTCATGTATGTGTAAGTACTAACATGCCTTTTCCAGATGTTTCATTATAAAAATTTTTAAAATGGGGATAAGAAAAGAAATGATGGGCTGCTGTTGGACTTGCTTGCCCTAGGGCCTTGTAGAATATTTAGACGTTCCAGTTATGAAAGAACTGATGCTGGTTTTCTTTTTTTTAGACAGGCTCTTGCTCTGTAGCCCATGACACTGATTTTCATAACCTCTAAATAAACTCTGTACTGACACTCGCATCAACAGTTACTTGTACACAGACAGACCTTTCAGATGGCTGGCGCTTTCTGCTTTCATGCGGTCATATTTTTCCTGTGAGGCCTGTAAAGTTTAAACTCCTGTCCCATCTTCAGTTGCCCTAGCAGTGTGACTAGCCTTCTTGATGTCCGTAGAGGACCAGGACGCCCCATGACACCACGGACCTCACGGTCTTTGAGGGACATGTGTTTACACCTAGCTCCTGTCTGTCAGCTTTGCTTTACCGGAAAAGGTGATCTTAAGTGCCAGGCGGGGTCTCTGATTTTTTTTTTTCTCCGTGAAAGTGGGAAAAGCCTTTCAGAATAATCTGATGGTTGATACGGTAATTTTCTTCCTGCTGAACTTTGCTTTATTTTCTCTTCTTATGAATTAATTTCCTTCACAGAAGTAATACATATGCCCATTCACTGTTTGTGTCCTTTTTTTTTTTTTTTAAGAAGACAGTAATATTGTTGGGCAAGCTGAGAACCTCGCTATCCCCTCCTCTCTGTCTTATGCACATCTTAGAACCCTTCCTTTTTTTTTCCCCAGAGTAATTTTAGTTAGTACTGACTTGTGATTTCTTCCTGATTTTTATTTTTTAACTTCATTTATTTATTTGTATGTTTGTTTTAGAGCCAGGGTCTCACTCTGTAGTCCAGGCTGGTCCTGGATTCATTACGTGCACCATCAGTTTTTATGTGGCACCAGAGAATTGAACCCAGTGGGGGCTTGTGTACACCACTGAGCTATGCTCTTAGCCCCTCTTCCCAATTTTTAAACATTTATGTGCTAATAGAAAATGCAAATAGATCAACAGTCTACTCTGTGGTTCCACAGTGTGGTGTTTTTATTCTACATTATGCATGCCTTAGGTTTATCCGTCCTGGCTCATGGTAACCCATCCAGTAGATTTCCTGATAAAACCACATAGTATGTCACTATAGCAATATGCCATATTCCATATTGTTAGCTATTGCCCTAATAGTGGACATTGAAATTGTCATTTTTTGCCTTGACCAGCGGGGTGGTGTGGCATGGATTCTTGTCCATTATCCAAGGCTCTGCGTATTATTTTATATCATTCTTCATTTCATTTAGGCCTCTAAACATTACTTTTAGTTCAACACCGTATTGTGATTTTTCTTCTCCATAGGGATGCCATTGAAAAATTATTTCCTGATGCCATTAGAATGAGATTTGAAGACATTCAGCAGAATAGTGACATAGTGCAAAGTCTCGCAGCCTTCCAGAAATACGGGAATGATCAGACCCCTTCAGCTCCCAACTCAGGCCGAGCGAACCAGCAGAGAGGAGGGGGCTTCTTCTCCGGAGTGCTCACGGCTTTAACCGCGGTGGCTGTAAGTGTCTGTGTTCCGCTGTGCCCACCCAGCCCTGGGTCTCCACTGTGGTCAGTTCTGTTGGAAACCCTAAACCATCGACGCCGTGTCGGTGTGCTCCTCACGGCATCCCTTGGATCTCAGCTGTGGCGTTGCTTACTGAAATTGATCAGGGAATACTCAGTGCTCAGCAGATGCTCGCTGCATCCTGCTCATTCCTTTTTGTGCAGTAGGCACCATTGTTATCTCCCTGATGTATGCCAGGAAGTGGGCAGAGGCTGTGGAACTGGGTATTCAGACCACGTCTGTCTTGATACAATCTGAAGGGCACACCACCAGTTTTTACTTGGAGAGGTTATTACTTGTTTTAAGCCTTGTGCTGTTAAACTTTAAATGTTGTTAGGCCCAGTGGCATAGGCTTGTAATCTCAACATTCTCGGGGGTTGAGGCAAGAACTGCAATCCAAGTCCAGCCTCGGTAATTTAGTAACTTAGAGAGACCTTGTGTCGAAAGCAGAAATAAAAAGCAGGCTGGAGATGCACCTCAGTGTCGAAGGCCCAGGGCTCAATCCCCACGACCAAAAAACAGTAACAGTAGCAAAAAAAAAAAAAAAAAAACCAAAACCAAAACCAAAACAAAACAAACAAAACCAGACTGCTCAGTGTTTCTCCATTCAAAGGGTACCTTTGTGATGTGCAGATGTGGTCAAGGGTTGCACTGCTCCCTGGTGCCCAGCATGGATCTGGTCTAGTCTCTGCTCCCTCATTGCCCAATGATGAGCACGGGAAGAGGCCTGAGGACCACTGGGTCCCTCCCCCGCTTGCCCGTGGTGGTGGCACCGGGCCTGCCACCGTGCACAGACATGGCGTTGTTCCTGTGCGACTCAGCCCTGCTCGCCTGCCCCACAATCATGTCCTCGGAAACTGGTGTCTGTACCTCTGCGTGTCCTAAGGTCTCTTCCCTCTCCCCAGGTGGTCCTGCTCGTGTACCACTGGAGCAGCAGGGAGTCGGAGCACGACCTCCTGGTCCACAAGGCTGTGGCCAAGTGGACGGCAGAGGAGGTTGTACTGTGGCTGGAGCAGCTGGGCCCTTGGGCCTCCCGCTACAGAGACAGGTTCTTGTCTGAACGAGTGAACGGAAGGTGAGGAGACCGTCCTGCTGGGCCCCGGCTGTTGGGTAGCTAGGCACAGTGATGCACACCTGTAATCTTAGTGCCCGGGTGGGAGAGGGTGAAGTAGGAGGATTGCAGTGAGTGTGAGCCCAGCCTGGGCTACGTAGTGGGTTCAGAGCTAGCCTAAACTAGAGAGCAAGACCTTGCTTCAAAAGATACATATATTAATTTCAACTTCATTAACTCTCTTTTTCTCTTTTCCTTTTTGTTTACTTTTTTTTGAGACAGGGTCTCACTTTGTAGCCCAGGCTGATCCTGAACTCATTATGGAGCCCAGGCTGGCCTTGGACTCGGGGCAGTCCTCTTGCCTCAGCCTCCCAAGTGCTGGGATTACATGCATGTGACACCACACCCGGCTTTTATGGTGCTGGGGGAATCGAACTCAGGTACTTAATGCTTGCTAGGCAAGCACTTTAATTGCTGAGCTGTTCCTCCAGCCCCTGTTTACCATTTTTTTTTTTTAAAGGAATTATTAACACTGTTGTCCACAGAAGCTGTGCCATTTTATATCACTGGCTTTTTATGGTCTTTGTTGCTTCTTGATTATAAAAAATACCATATATTTATTGCTTTTCTAAAATAACGTGGTAGTAGATGATATTGAAAATGGAATAGCTTTGTAATTCTACTTTTAAGAGAAAGCTGGTATTAATATTTTGCTAGACATCTTTCTAGATTTTTGTGGGAGAGGGGACCAGGGGTCAAACCCAGGGCATTGCAACACGCTGTGTGTGCACTCTACTAGCTAAGGCCCAGGCCCCAAATTTATTTAAATTTTACAGAGATTATGTGTGTATGTGCCTGTGTATTTTTTTTTAACTAAAAATGCACCTGTACTAAATAGACTTGTGTTTGTGTCCATGTTTATTTGTACACCCCCTGTGTAGAGTGGTTACATAAAGCAGCACGTCCTAACGGGAACAGCCACTGTCTGTGACCCAGTTATGCATTTGTTCCACACAGAGTCTCCTCCCGCCCGGCTGCCTCCTACTTCAGCCCGTCCCTGCCCTTCCTGCTACCTGGCCGGCCGGGCCTTCACCCTCTTCTTTTCTTCTTGTCTGTCTTGTTGTGTCTTGTCTCTTGTCTCTTCTCTATCTCCCCTCCCCCCGCCACCCCCCTGACCTGGCTCCTGTACCTAGGGACCACTGAGCTGCACCCCCAGGTCATTTTATTTTGCAGCAGAGTCTCACCTAGTTGCCCAGGCTGGCTTCGAACTGGTGATCCTCTTACCCGTCTTGCCTCCTGAGTAGCGGGGTATTAGGTGTGGGCCAATGTGCCTGGTTCCCTCTGGCCTTCTGACATCTGGCTTTGCTGTAGGAAAGCAAAATCCTCCCCTTTTAATTTTTTTTTTTTTTTGTAAGTATTACCTTCTTCCATCATCCTAGTTAGGATAATTCTCTACTTAAGTAAAACAAAGTGTCTTAGCATAGCTATCTTTCAGAGGAGCAGTTCCTAGATTGGCAGCCACTGGGTCAAAGGTAATTAACCTGTACAACTTCAGTAATTATCTCCAAAGTATCCATCATAGAGCAATCGAATTTGCTCTCCTTCGTCCCTGATTGTGTATGTATGGTGATGTCTTTTCTGCCCACCACTGTACAGGGATTTTTTTCCTCTGCTGGGGAGCAAAGTGGGGGCCTGGGGCAAGCCAGCGGGCATGCAACCCTTTAGTCAAAACCCTGGCAGCTGTGGAATGCATTTAATGATGATTTGTTGTGAAAACTGGTTCTTTTTTCTAATGAGGAAAGTATATACAGGATCTACAGTAATTTTTTTTATTAAATCAAATCGCTATCCCAAAATGATCACTCTTTCATGTGATTTATTCTTGTTTTGCTTTAAGATGAGATTTTGCCAGGGTGTCCAGGCTGGCTGGCCTCAAACTCGGAGTGCCCCTGCCTCAGCCTCCTGAGTAGCTGGGATTACAAGTATAGACCACTGCTCCAGGCTAAAGTAGCCACGCTTCATAATGTGTTACTGGAGCTTCTTGTAAATTTTTCTTCACATACACAAAACAGAGTAATATATTTGAGAGTCAGAGTCTGTGATTGAAGGAGTGAGGGCTTAGGAGCAAGACCTGCCCAGCAGTGCTGTGGCAAGTCACTATATTCTCTAATCCTATTTTCTGGTCCACAAAAAGGGCAGATTGCCACTCAGCTCACACAGAACTGTTATATGGATGAGGCATGATTTTTGAAAATATTTTCAAATAGTAATTGAAGTGTTCAGTTATTCGCTATTAATATTACTGTACATGCCCATGACTCACTTTACCTCAAGCCTGAAATGCTTGCATTGATAAGGTGGAAAATTGGCTCCCAACATATAATCCCAAACAAAATCTCCGCTCCCTCTCTCCAGATTGCTTTTAACTTTGACAGAGGAAGAATTTTCAAGGGAACCGTTTACCATAGAAAGCAGCAGCCACAGAAGAGCCATCCTCACTGAGCTGGAGCGCGTCAAAGCCCTGGGTGTGAAACCCCCCCAGAATCTCTGGGAATACAAGGTGAACTCTTTTTTTTTTAATTGAAGGAAGAAATTAAGAATAGAGACCAACATAGCCATCACCTTCCCGCTTGCCATGTAACTTCAGAAAACGTCACAGGCACAGTTGAAGCCTCACGTGCCCCTCCCTCTGTGAGGTAGCTCTGCCCTTGCGGTGGGTGCTGGGCCCGCCTTCCCGCATGGGCTGTGGATGGTACGCACGAGCATGCGAGCGCTGGGTCCCTGGCTTCAGCTGTGCTGCAGGAGGTGTGCACCACTTGGTTTTCTCCCTGGCCCCGAATCAGTGTTTCCTCTTCGGTGCACTGTTCCAATGGGTGCATGCAGGACACCCTGACAGGTTTTTAGTTTTGCTGCAGAAACAGAACTGCTCTGGAGATTCTTGGAAAGTTCCTAAGGTTCATGTACCAGATGTTTTTGAGATGTATACTGCAGAGTGGAATTACGAGATCCTCAGTAATATCTACTTTAGTTTTACTACGTATTGATACATTTTTCCTGAATGTAATTGTACCAATCTGCTGTCTTCCACATGTAGGATATAATGAATACTGTAAAACAAATACTACCACTTTTCGTTACAAAGGATCTGGAGTATACAGACTTAAGCCCTAAAAAAGAAATTATGAAGAAAAATAAAGTCAGATAACTAGTAAACTTGTTTTGTGTGTATGGTACTGGCATTGGAGCCCAGGGCCTTCACAACGAGCTATATTCCCATCGCTTTATCTTGAGGCAGGGTTCTGCTAAGTCAGTAAGTTGCCCAGGCTGGGCTTGGACCTGAGATCCTCCTGCTTCAGCCTCCCAGACTGCTGAGATAGACTTGTGCTGCTAGACCCACCACCTAATAAACTTACATGAGAAAATGCCCATTCGTTGTTACAGAAATACAGACTAAATCCGATGACTCTTTTTCACTTACACTGTTGCCAACTTTCAGAACATTTAATGTGAAGAAGGAGGCACTTACATGTTTTGGGGGTCATGAGTCGTCGCAGTCCCTCTGGGCTTGTTTGTCAGTTCACGTCTCACTTTAAACTGCACTTTCTCATTTCGCTTCTTTGCATGGAGACTGAAGGCCACGTAGCAATCGAGAGCAAGGCTCCAGGGGGAGCAGCGACACACTTGTAATCCCAGCACTCAGAGGCCAGCTGTGAGGCCAGCTTGGCCACGTAGTGAGACCATATCTCAAAACCCAAAGAACCAAAACCAAAAACAAACCAGAAAAACCCAAAGGCAAACCAGCGTACCTGGGCAGGCTCCTGTCAGCCTGTCTGGGGCACGGTGGCATGGTGCCTGTGGAACACAGCAGGTTACTGGGGCCTTCTTCCTCCTTGGTCTGTGATCTCAGAGGGCCATGGTGAGATCTGAACGTTGGATTCACAGAAGTCACTAAACAGGGAGATCACAGCAGCAGCTGTAATGACAGCACATAGTGTGCCCTCAGTGCCCTCATCAGGAACGTGTTGAATCAGGGAGGCACAGCCGTTCAGTTGTCAGAAGGAAAGCAGGCTGGGACTCGGCCGTGGACCTCAGCGTGCCCAAGGTCCTGGGTTCAAGCCTCAGCACCCCCAACCCCCAAACGAAGGGTGTTAAGTCACTAGCTGAAAGAAGAGTGCATTAGCCAATACTCACGTGTGGTTGCATTTCATACAACACTCCTAGATGGACATAGACACTTATTTTGGTGCTGAGGATGGAACTCAGCCTGCACGAGTACTCTACCATGGAGCTCGTGCTGAGCCCCAGACCACTGACAGTGGTCTTAATCTGGACGGGGAGGAAGATTTTGTTAGTTAATGCATTCCAGTTCCATTTGAAAAGAAACTTGTGTTTGCTATATACATGTATTACTTTTTAGAAAAATGGTAATTTTCTAAAGAAGAGGTATAGAGTTCCTGAAGTAAAAAGCTTATGTTTCATACTGCTGTTCGTTTTTAATTTTAGAAAATCTCTGCTTCTCTTTTATCAGAAATTTTCAGTTTTGTTAATGTAGTCAAACCCTATAGTTTAAAAATAGCCAGTATTAATCCTAAGAGGTTTTTTCCCAAGGTGGCTTTTAGTATCTTGCAGAACATTTCTAAGTCTCATATCCAACAATAACCTAGCAATAAGTTTTAAATAATTATTTAAATATGTGCAAGTAAGGCTGAGGCCGAAAGATGGCAAACTTGACCCCAATCTGGGCAATGTAATACTCCATGAGAGCCTGCCTCAAAAGAAAAGACAAAGGAACATATGTGCAGATAATGTTAACATGAGCCAGAGCAAAGGGGAACCTGATTCTGGTCCTGCTGCAAGGCGAGAGGCCATGATTGAACCTCAGTCCACTCCCAGGGCTCTTCTGTGCTGTCCAGCTCTCTTTGAGGGCGCACCTTTGACAGTCAGCCAGCAGAGCTCTCCAGCCCTGGTGCCCTGGTGCACTTCTTCTGAGCACTGTGAAAGAGATCCCTCCCTCTGTAGCGCTAGGGTCACGATCACCCCACAGCGAGGTGCTTTTTTCTCCTTATCCGATGGAAAGTAGAGAGGAATTAGCTTGTCTGGGCCCTGCACGCACAGATGCTGCGGCTGCACACGTGAACTCTGTCTCTCCTGTTGCTACTGTGATATCGTTGCACATGCAGCTGTATTTCTGGGACCTCTGTTCTTTTAGTAAGCATGTTCCACCTGCAGCGTGCTTGGGTTTTTTTTTTTCCCCTTAATCTTTTTAATATTACAATGAAAAATTTTAGAAAGGAAGTTTTAGTACTTACATACATTATTACATACTTCATTTTATATGTAGATAGAGACAGATCCTCTTTACACTAAAACAAAATAGCAAACAAAACAAAACAACAACAAAAAAAACTAGCAGTCCACTGGTTAAACACACCTGCTGGAGCATGCCTCCTCAGTGAGAGCAGTATTAAAGCCCAGCAGGATAAAAATTGGTTCTTGTAGGGTAAAAAAAGTCTTAGTGATCACTGTGTTATTTTTGACTTTCCAAAAGACCACAGGACATAAATACAGGTAGCTTATTGGTTATAATAACATTCCATGGAATGGGGGCTGTGGTGCTGGAAGTGTAGCTCAGCTGTAGAGCCCTTGCCTACTGCAAGAGGCCCTGGGTTCCATCCCCAGCATTGCCAAAACATTGATAATAACAATATCCTTGCCTGAGAGTGCTTTTTGATGTGGTCTCCTTAGTCCTAGATGGGTTCCTTTCCCATGTGTCAGATGTTCATGTTACTCTTGTGCCTTTCCTGCCCCACACCTGCAATCTGCCATTTCTCAAATTGAAGTTTTAAAATCTTTCACTATAGAAAATTTCAGATGTATATCAACATTGAGAAAGACTTTGAAGTCTAAGCCTATCCGTACATACTGTTTCAACCCTAAATACTTTAGTAGGGAGTATAATCACCAGAACACTAAAAAAACTAATAGTAAGCTATCAGTGGCATCAGATAAGATGAGATTTAAACTCCATTATTGAATTAGGATTGCTACACACATATTTAATGTGTATGATATGTTAAGTTCTGGTGTGTACACATTCACCTCGCCCACGTTCCTCTAGCCTCTTTCCCTTTGTCATCTCTCCTTCCCTGTCCTATTACACTGCCTTTTAAAAAATTTTAGTGCCGGGGTCAGCCCCAGTGCCCGTGTGTGCAGGGCAATGCTGTGCCCCTGTCCTCCACCAGCACCTTACATCTTTGGCAAAGTACCCAATTTACCTGATACTGTCGGGCATCAGTTAAGTCATTTCTAAAGTTTCTTTCTAATTAGAAAAAAAAAGCACAGATTCATTATAGTAAAATTTCACAGTTTTACAAAAGCGAGGAAAGTAACAGGAAATTGCCCCGAATCTCGCCTAAAATTGAAGCATGATTAACACTGCAGACATCGCAGTGCTCTTTTCCTGTCTAGCCTGCGGTAGCTGAGCCAGTCCTTGTTGTTTATCCAGAGTGTCTGCTTACTGTGCTGAGAGCTGGGTGAGCCTGGGGTGCAGGGTGGGGGGTCCCGGGCCTGTGCGAAGCCCCCCCACCGCCTACCCCCCTGCTGTCGTGGCACCGTGGTGATGTCTGCTTAGGCCGCAGAGTTCCGTGCCATTCACTGCTGCAGCACGGCACCGAGCGTTTTATACATAAAGCCTTGTTCAGTTCAAATTATTTTTGCTAAATGTTTGCCCACTCATGAATTAAATTGAATTCTTTCTCTTTCCCCCCACCCGCCTCCCTTCCTTCCTTCCTTGGGAGGGAACCTAGGCCTTCACGCCAGGTTGCCAGAGGGTCTTGATTTGGTCAACCTCCTGCCTCAGCCTCTTTAGTATTTTAAAGACTGACACGTTTTGCAAAACTGTACTGCTAAGATGTTGCATTCTGTGAGCTGGGCCAAGAAGCGAGCTTCTCGCCCTTCGTCCCAGCAGTGGGTAGAGACTGGATCTTTTCCCTTTTTTTTTTTTCTTTTTTCTTTCTTTCTTTTCTTTCTCTTTGTAGCAAAGTAGATGGTTGATATTGAAAACCAAGGTGGAGGGGTAGAAGCTTCTGCTGACCAGAAGGTCCCAAAATGGGTTTCTAGAGACTGGATCTTTTTATACCGTAGCCTGACAGGGAGGGATGGCGTGGCCCCTTCTTGCCAGCCGTCTGTCTGTTTCTGTGTGTGCGCACTATGTGTCAGCACACAGGCTGATGACCAGCAAGGGCACGAGGCTGCAGAGGGAGTATGAGTGAGGAGCTGGCCACCGTGGGTGCCGCGTGACCCTGTGCCTGTTTGTCCTTGGCAGGCCGTGAACCCAGGCAGGTCCTTGTTCCTGCTGTATGCCCTCAAGAGCTCCCCGAGACTCAGTCTGCTCTACCTGTACCTGTTTGACTACACCGACACCTTCCTGCCCTTCATCCACACCATCTGCCCTCTGCAGGAGGACAGTGCCGAGGAGGACCTCATCACCAAGCTCCTGGTAGGTCTACAGGGGCCTGAGATAGAATGCGGCTCCCACCCTGCAGTGCACCCTTCACATGGACCCTGCAGGGAGGGGCCTGAGGTAGAATGCGGCTCCCACCCCGCAGTGCACCCTTCACATGGACCCTGCAGGGAGATCCCTGCAGAGCCATGTGAAGTCAGGCTTTTTGCACCCCAAGAAGTCCGTTTTGCTTTCTTCATTGCATAGCTGGGAGGTGACCTTTCAGTCTTGCGATATTAAAAAGCACACCAAAATAAGCAAAAACAAAAAACAAAAAAACAAAAAAAACCTCACATTACTTTTGGTATAAAGAATAGGATAGGTCCAGATTGTACCAAGGAATTAGATGTACGGGCCTTCCAGTCTGTAATGTGTCTATTAATGGGACATCCAAAGGATGTCATTTGTCCCACCGCAAGGCAATGTGTCTGTCCTGATGATCTCAGCATAGCACAGCACTGCCCAGCTCCCTGGCGGGAATCCTCCCACTAGCTGACCACAGTGCCCTTCCCAGGAGTGGCTGCCCTGCATGCCGGCCGAGGCTTTTGTCTCCAGTTTCACCGAGGCAGGGATGCCTTCAGAATTGCTGGTGGACTTGGCTGCTTGGAGCAGATTTCTCCGTGCCTCCTTGGTCCTTTGCTTGCTGTTCTCTGGTCCCTCTGATCTGTCTGTATCAGAAAGCCTCCTGGGTGTAAGAATTGTCATATGTAATTGACTCCTGTAAATACAGAAACAATTTCCAAATCTCCTAAAACATCTTAAAACACTAGGCAAGAGCCTGCCTAGCTGAGCCAGCCTCCAGTGCAGTGGAAAGCCTGCTCGTTAGCCACTCACAGTGTCCCTCTAAGTCCCCGGTTCCTGCTGTTACTTGCCTCCAGATTGAAAGCACAGAAACTCTACACTGTCCTACTAAAGCAAGTCTAGGCAACCCCTGCCTGCTCATCAAGCTAGCTTTTTAAACTGCTAATGTCCATAATTAAGAACTTAAGCACGTACTCCCAAAAATTACTTCTTCAAGGACTGTGTATGTAAATATTTTTAATTTCTCCATCATCTGTCATCATTTTATCACAACTGAGAGGTTGATTTAGAAAGTAGTTTGAGCACCTCATGCAAGGATGGAGGAATAAAACACTGCATAATGTAAAAACATTTCAATCCTACTGTTCTTTTATTTATTAGTTTATTTATTTATTTATTTATTTTGAGAAAAGATCTGATTCAGCAGTTCAGGCTGGTCCTGAACTCCCTGTGTAGTCAGGCTGGCCTCAAAACTCAAAACAATCCTGCTGTCTCAGGCTCCCGAACACTGAGATTACAGTGTGTGCCACTATGCCTGGTTTAACCCGGTTATTCTTAGTATTCATTTAGATTCTTACTTCTAAACTTCACTTTATAGGGGGAAGGAGAATACTGGTGATTGAACCCAGGGCTTTCACACTGAGCTACATCCCCAACCCATTGTTGTTTTTGATTTTGAGTCTAGATCTCACAAAGATCCCCAGGCTGGGCTCAAACCTGCATCACCATACCCGGCCCATAAGTTATATAACAGATATTTCTCCTTATACTTTTTAGTTACATTCATCTAATTTAAAATTAATTGTTTTTTGTTTGTTTGTTTTGGTTGTTTTTGAGACAGTGTCTCATTCTGTAGTCCAGGCTGCTCCTGAACTCACTGTGTGGCCCAGGCCGCCTCCTGCCTCAGCCTCCACAGTGTTGGGATTACAGGCATATGCCACCGCACGTGAATTCTTTGTTGTTGGGGAATTAAACCCAGGGCTTTATGCCTTTAGGCAAGCACTCTTAACTGCTGAGCTACATCTCCAGCCCAGTGTTACAAGAGAAGTTAATGGATGCCAGCTCTAGATACATATGTGAGTGTGTGTTTTTACAACATAAATGTCTCTGATCCCATTGGGAAAGTCAATCCTCTCTTGGTGCCTGTGTGCGCTTTTTCAAGGATCTGCGAGAGCCCACCTGGAAGCAATGGCGGGAATTCCTTGTCAAATACTCCTTCCTTCCGTACCAGCTGATTGCTGAGTTTGCCTGGGATTGGCTGGAGGTCCATTATTGGACATCACGGTTTCTTATCGTCAATGCCATGTTACTCTCGGTTCTGGAATTATTCTCTTTTTGGAGGATCTGGTCCAGAAGTGAGCTGAAGTAAGTATGCTTTTTTTAATTTTAATTTTAATTTTTTTTTTTGGTAAGAAGTAGTTGGAGCCAAATGGTTGGGAATAAATACCAAGTAGGGGAGAGGACCCCTAGAAGTATTTCTCAAAGGTGAAAAGGAAAAACCATCCTTCTACCAAGTATTCTCAGACTCTGGCTTGAAAAATACTAGGCTAGCCGTGAGGAGGGTAGTGAATTTGTTTGTAAGGGGCAGGGTCATGCTCATTGTTACAGTGTACACACACATACCCGTTTTTGTTTGAGTCCCACTCTGTATTCCAGATTGTTCCTAAACTCACTGTGTAGCACAGGTTGCCCTTAAACTCACAGTCCTCCTGCCTCAGCCTCCTGAGTACTGTAATTACAGACCTACACTACCATGTCCAGCTAATTTTTGTGTGGTGCTAGGGAATCGAACCTAGGGCCTTGTGCTTGCAAGACAGGCACTCTAACCATTAGGCTGCACCCAAACCCCTCTGTGTATATTTTATCTCTGTCTAATAATAAACCTTATCATTCCAGTAGGGGGTATCTGTGTGAAGGAATTTAATAAATAAGGAATAAGCAAGAGGAAGAAGTGGGTCCTTTGTGGAAAACAGCAGCATTCTAGATCTGACAGGGACACTGTGTGCAGCCAGTAGTCCCCCACTACCACCAACTGGGACAACTATGACTTCTCCAGACTGATGTAAGAAATGAGACCACTGATCTAGACAATCCCTGGAGGGCAGGATACACTTGGATGTGGGTGATGGGGACCAACCTGAGCTGGCATTGCTGCAAGGGGTACCCATGCCAGTGTGGCGGACCCGTAGACCCAAGGCTGCCTGCACTACTGACTCCAGGTCCCAGCTGGGCGCTTTCCTGGGCCGTAGTCTCCCGTGGCTCTCCTCACGGGAGGCTTTGGTTGCTTAGTTTAGCAACTCCGGTGGAAAGAAAGCGCTTCTTTTCCCCTAGCATATGTGTGGGGTTTGTTGAAAATGGAGGATTGTACCCAGGGCCATCACGTGGAGCTACATCCCAAGCCCATTTTTTATTTGTTGAGACAAGATCTCATTAAGTCATTAAGTTATCCAGGCTGGGCTTGAACTTGCATTCTCGTGTCTCAGCCTCTCAGAATCTTGTGATTATTGGCCTGCCCCACCAAGCCCAGCTGTTTTCCCATAACATTTATAACAGATCTCAAAACTCAAGTCACCTCTGCTTTGATTGGCATGGCCTGTGTCACATGCCCACCCAAACCGATTCCTCTGTGCAGAAGTGTGCAGGATTGGTGGTGGTCGAGCTCAAGGCGCACACTCACCTACCATGGAAGGGCCAGCTTCAGCCCTGCCAGAGCGCGTGGAAGAGTAGGGAAGGGAGAGACTGCCCGCATAGCATGCCCAAGGCCTTGGGCCTAAATTCCCAGCCTCCACCTCCACAGAAAAGAATAGGGGCAGCTGCATGGTACTGTAGGCACACTGTAACCGTGAACATGACCCTGCCTTGACTACACTCTTCATTGCTTGCCTAGTATTTTTCAGGCACTTTGGGGGTCTGAGGCAGGATGATCACAAGTTCAAGCCCAGCCTGGGCAATTTAGCGTCTTAATAAAACCTGTCTCAATAAGAGGAAGGATTCAATCCCCAGTACTGCTGTGTCCGGGAGCGGGGGAGAGGGAGAGAGTAGCAGGAGACATCCCTGCAGCACGGAGAAGCAGCTGTGTCTGAAGAGGATGGCTGTGGGGCAGTCAGAAATAACAGACACAGGGCCGGAGGAATGGCTCAGCAGTTAAAGTGCTTGCTTAGCAAGCGCTACGTCAATTGCTAAGTACCCGAGTTCGATTCTCCAGCACCACATAAGCTGGGTGTGGTGGCACACGCCTGTAATCCCAGCACTTGGGAGGCTGAGGCGGGAGGATTGCCCTGAGTCCAAGGCCAGCCTGGACTACAGAGCGAGACCCTGTCTCAAAAAAAAGAAAGAAAGAAATAACAGGCACACTGCATCCTTTCATCTCATTAGCCTGTGATGTGTCGGGTTTGTGGCCTTGTCAGTCAGAAGCAGCCGTAATGCTAAGAACCTGACAGGAACCCCCCTCCTGTATTCCAACTTGATGTGCTCACGTGTTCATGCAGAGACCGTGTATGCTCACGCCCCGGCCGTCCTCTTGGCGTTCTGTGGGGCACTGTACATATTTTGGTAAATGGCATGGAAAACGATACTCAGGGTCTTCCTACCTAGCGAATTAGAAAGTGTGAGATTGGGCTGTGCGTGTGTGGGGACCAGGCAACTGCGTCCTGAGGAACCACCTTGTAGGCTGTGTCCTGGGGACTAAAGACTTGGGCAGCAAGGGAACGACTCAGGTACTGGCAGCAGGGGACAAGGTCTTCGTGGCACAGGCTGGCCAACTATGGGAGGCAGGGAGGGCCTAGGTGTGGGCCCTCAGACGTCTAAACCACTTATCGTCTCCTCCAGGACAATACCTCAGAGGATGTGGAGCCATTTTTGGAAGGTGTCAACGCAGGGGCTGTTTGTGGCCATGTTCTGGCCCCTCATTCCTCAGTTCGTTTGCAACTGTTTATTTTACTGGGCCCTGTACTTCAACCCAATTATTAACATCGATCTTGTGGTCAAGGAGGTTCGCCGGCTGGAAACGCAAGTGCTGTGACTGGCGCTGCCCTGGCTCCCAGGACTCTGCAGGCTCCCCAGGCCCGGGTGCTGATGCTTGAGTGCAGGAAGGACTTTCTGTTTCCTACCCCTGCTGCAACAAGGTGCTGCCTTGTGTGTCAGAGGCTTTAGCCAGGGCCTCCCCTGCTCGTGGGCCTGTGGCTGCAGGCTGATACCAGCGTGGGGGGACTGTCTGGATAATGGCAGAAGCCCCTCCCAGCCAGCGGCCTCCCTCCCACGGACTCAAGGCTCCAGGATGCAATGTGCAGGACAACAGAAGGCCATCACACCAACAGTCCCTCTTCCCCAAACCTCAGTGACGTGCAGGCTTCCAGAGCCTGCGGTTGGGCTTGCTGACGCCAGGCTTGTCCTGTAAGTCAAGTTTAGGAAAACAGGTATAAGATTTTATCATAGACATAGACAGTTACACCTGAAAAAGTACCGAGGAAAACCCAGAAGCTGATCAGCAACCCTTCCTGATCACACCGTGTTCTCTGAGTTGGGTTTCTGTGTCAGCGTGAACCCCCGCGAGGACCCCGCGCGAGCTTGGGCGGGCGGCCAGCTGCTCCTCACTGTTGGCTTTTGGTTGCAATCGTTGAAAGTGTGGATTCCTCTTTAGAGCCGGGGGACTGAGTGACATGCCAGGCAGTTCGTGGAGCAGAACTCCCGTCTGGCTGGGCTTCATTGGGCTACATACAAGCATTGTTTTGGAGTTTTGATGTTTTATTTTTAAGAATTTAATCTGTGAATAAAATCCAGATAGTCTTTGTTCCAGGAAGCATTTTATAAGTGGACCTCACACTGGATAATGTGTAATCTTTATTGTCTTATCCTCATAGATAAGCTGGGGTATAGTTACACCCAGCGTCAGATTGTAAATACCCTGGGAGATGAGGGATGGTCTTTAGATCAGCGCGTGAGATTATCAGGACCGGCAGCATCGAAGCGCGAACTACTCACTAAACCTTTGTGTCTCCGTGTGAAGATTTTCCTCAAACTTGGCATCAGGAAATTACTTGAAATAAAAAAAGATTTTTATACAGATGAAAGTCTATATGGGAAAAATTGTTTATAAAACATACCAAAAAGTCACACCTAAGGTTTGCTGTGCTAGTCACACCTAAGCCCTGGCTGATACCGGATGTTGGGGCAGTGTGCCGCCCTGAAGGGTCCTCTGTGAAGGGACGGAGAATGGCTTTCCTCTGTTTACAAGTCCCTGCCACTGCCTCAGTTTACGGGTTTAAAACCGTCCACAAGCCAGACGCTGAGGGCTGCTTGGGTGTGGGGACACTGCAGTCTCCCTGGTCTCAGGACAGTGCCTATAGGAAGTGGTGGGGCTGGCTGGCAGAGGACACTGAGCTGGCACTGGCTGGCATGGGTGTACCCAAGCCTGGACCAGGTAGACCCCAGGTTGCCGTAGGGCTGCTCACCTAGTGCCCCCTACGCTCCCCACCTTCTCCTACACCTTGCTCCAGACGTGAGTAATACTAGGATCTGTTTTGGAAGAAAGGGCAAAGGGGAGTCTGGATAAAAATGGACAGGTGGGCGTGGTGCCATTCCTTGCCGCCAGGCAGGCCTCCTGCTCCAAGCCGGGGGCAGCAGGTGCCCTGTGCCTCCCTCGGGCCCTCCGCCGGCCAGGTCAGGCTTGCGAGCACGCAAAGTGCTGTTTGTGATGGAAAGTGCTGGTTCTCCAAACCCAGGCCAAGCAACAATGAAAAAGCAGAGGAGGGGGGTTTACTTAAAAGCGCCCTCGTCGTAGCAACTCGCGGAAACTCTGGGAGCTGGAGAGCTGTAAAGTGTTCGCTAGCTTGGCATGGTGGCACAGGTCTAACTGCTGCCCTCTGGGAGGCTGAGGCAGGAGATGGGATTTGCGCCCAGCCTGCACACTTATGCTGGGAACTGAGCCCAGGGCCTCTACGCTGAGCTAATTCCCTAGTCCGTGTATACTTTTGGTTTTGAGGAAGGGTCTAGCTAACTTGGCCACATTGGGCTCAACTTGCCAACTTTCCGCCTCAGCCTCCCATAGTGCTGGGATTATAGGCCTCTGCCACCATTATCTTGAGGGGGCAGTTTTGCAAAGTAGTGAGAACCCTGACCCAAAATTAAAAACAAAACAAAAAGAGCTAGAGATGTAAAAATATACAGTGCAAAGGCCCTGGGTTCAATCTCCAGAACAGGAGGGGGGGAAGCAGCTAAAGGTGGGCGTTGGGGTGGAGTCCTGTAATCCCAGCGTTCTGGATGCTGAGGCAGGAGGAGTTTGGAGCCCACCTGCTAACTACTAGACTTGGACTGTGGCAAGGGTGGGCACTGTGTGGGTGTCTTGTTAACTGGCATCACCTAGAACCTGCAACACAGCCTGGTGCACAGCAGGCATCATTCAGGCCTCTACATAGTGAAACCCTGTTGGTTCCAAAAAATAAAATAACATGGCACCCAAAAGAGTATGTTCCCAAGGGCCAAGGATGTAGCTCTGGGATATGGCATTTGCCAGCCATGTGCAAGATCCAGGGTTTAATTCCTAGCATCACAGAGGGAAAAAGTAAGTTTCCAAATGTTTTTTTTTTTTTAAGTGACCCAGAGGAATGGTTAGGAAAATCATGTGGCATGTTTTTAAAAGGTATAAATTTTTTTTAAAGCCTCTAAAACTATGTTTTAAAAACTGTATTTTTAAAAAGTCGATGGCCAACACAACTAAGATGCCAAAAGTGATTATTCTGGATTATGAGAATGTGGGCAATTTTTTAATATTGCTGTGTATTTTCCTGGTTCTGTTTTTTGTTTATTTGTTTGTTTCAAATTGAATGCAAGGAGCTGGGGGCATAGGTCAGAGGTTAAAGTACTTGCCTCGCAAGCAGAATGCCCTGGGTTCAGTTCCCCAGTACAACATAAGCCAGGCATAGTGGTGCACACCTGTAATCCCAGTACTCTGGAGGCTGAGGCAGCAGGATGATTGTGAGCTTGAGGCCAGCCTGGCTACAAAGTGTGTTCAGGACTAGCCTAGACTGCAAAGCAAGACCCTGTCTCAAAAAAAAAAAAAAAAAAAAAAAAAAAAAAAAAAAAAAAAAAAAAAAAAAAAAAAAAAATTGAATGCAGGGTGTCTTGTGTTTGCCAGGCAAGCTCTCTGCCACTGAGCCACACCTCTAGCCTATGAAATACAGGTACCTATTTTCCTTTTAGAGAGGAGTTGCCAGTGATGTCCAGGCTGGCCTCCCACTCCCAGACTCAAGTAATCCTTTTGCCTTAAGTCCCCAGTAGCCGGAACTACAGGCATCCAGCTTGCAGGAAACACATCTTACCTGTTAAAGCTGAGAGGGATGGGCATAGCCTTTAGTAAGCTAGTAACTGCTAGGCGTGGACTTTACCGGGCGGACACTGTGCACGAGGCCTGTTTATTGTCATCCCCTAGAAGCTACAACATGGCGCAGTGCACAGCCGGCATCATTCAGGTTAGAAGACAAACTTACTTTTTCATAAGGGCTGAACCTCAAAAATAATGCTGAGCACAGCTGTATGTAGTGGTACATAATCCCAGCACCGCTGGAGGCTGGAACAGGAAGATCACAAGCTATCCCAAAATAAGGGCCGGGGCTGCAGCTCGGGACTCAGGCCCGCGGCGCAACTTGCCAAAAATGAGGAAATAAACAAGTACGTAAAATGGGCACAGGGCTTTTGATCCTTATCAACCTGGGAGCCAGCCAGGCTGGGCCGGAGCCCCGGGAAGGGCGGGTAGAGCAGAAAGCAAACAGCACGCGCGGGTTATCGCTGGGCCCCAGGTGCCGCCTCCCACAGGAAAACGAAAACCCAGCGCTCGCTCTTGTTTACTGGGGCAGTGAACGTTTATTTCTTGGTGCCAAGGAGCATTTCCAGGAGGCCCGTCACTCGCACGGGGGCGACTCCTCGCTGCATAGCATGTGGGGGTAGAAGAGGTACTTTATGTGGTACTCGGCCTTGGCCAGGCAGTAGGCGATCTCCTTATCGCACTCGCACATGAGCTCCTGGCATTCGTTCTCAGCGGGTCCTGCGGGAAGGAGGAAAACTGAGGTACGGCGGGGACCCACAGAGACCCCAGGTGAACACAGGGGACGCCAGGAAAGCTGGGATGTCAGCCCCCCTGCACAGAAAGGAAACCTGAAGACCCAGAGTCCGAAGTCCACGCGGCCTTCCGGCTCCTGTTCTGTGTTGGTAACGCAGTTTGTTTTGGGAGATCCGTTCAGATAAGATGCTTGGTGCCCGGCCACCCCCAGCCTTGTGCGCAATGCCTGCCGTGCTGTTCCCAGATCGGTGACCTTGCCTAACCTCCTGAGCCGCTCCAGGAAGTCCTCATTTAGAACAGCAGCCCTGCCAGGGATGGGGCGCAGAGGTAGTGTTTGCCTAGCATTCTCCAGGCCCTGGGTTTGATCCCCAGCACTGACAGAAGGGAAAAAAGTTAAAACACAAAATGCAGAATGGTCCACTTTGCAGGATTATCGGGCAGCCGGGATGGGAAAGGCTATTAAAGTACCCAGCAGTGGCCGGGCATCGGACACGCATCCAGTCCACAGTGGCCCTCACCTGCGCTTCTCTGGCCCCCTCTCCAAGTCCCCTCTAGATGGTAAGGCATTTGCTTAGCGTGCAGAAGGCCCTGTGGCCGGCCCCCAGGAGGGCAGGGGTTACAGGGAGGAGCCCCAGCTTGCCCCTCCTTCCTGGGCCTGTATCACATGATCATAAAAAGCAGCTTATCTTAGGTTACAATCATGTGTTCCATCTTGTTCCTCCTTCCTGGGCCTGGGTAACATACATGTAAAATGTCAGCTAGTTGAGGATTCATCTCCTTTGGCTCAGGAATTACCCATGCTGAGCTCAAGATCCTCCTGCCTCAGCCTCCCAGAGTGCTGGGACCTACTGGTATGTGCCACCATGCCCAGCTGCTTGGTATTTTTGTTCATTGGTTCCATATATATATATATATATATATATACATATATATATATATATACATATATATATATATATATATATAGAGAGAGAGAGAGAGAGAGAGAGAGTAAAATATTTCAGCTTTCTATTTATGGCAGGAATAGTTTTTAGTGTAATTTCAAATACTCATTTAATTATAATAACAGACTTATCTTTTAAAAAGAAAATGGTGATGTAACTCATTGTCAGAACATAGCCTCCTAGGTCAAAGCTTGTGGGTTCAATTCCAACACCACAAAAAATAGGGGAAAGGGATTTTTCTGGAAGGGAGGGAATTAAACCCAGGGCCTTCACACTGAGCCAGATGCCCAGCTCATTTTGTTTTGTTTTGTTTTTTAAAGGCAGGTTCTCACTAGGGCTGGAAAAATAGCTCAGCAGTTAAGAGCTTCCCTTGCAAACTCAAGGCTCTGGGTATGATTCCCCAGAACCACGTAAGCTGGGTGTGGTGGCGCACGCCTGTAATCCCAGCACTGGGAGGATGAGGCAGGAAGATTGCCATGAGCTCAAGGTCAGCCTGGGCTCCATAGAGAGTTCCGGACAAGCCTGGACTGCACAGCAAGACCCTGTCTCAAAAACAAAACAAAACAAAAAACAAAGAAAAAAACAGAATCTCACTAAATTGCTAAGTTTCCCAGACTGCACTTGAGCACTTAGCTTGCAGTATCCCTGCCTCAGCCGTCCAGAGTGCTGGAAGGGAATTTTGGGGCAGCAATCCTAAAGCTGCCATGGGCCTGACTGAGTTTGGGGAACTCTCATCATGAAGACTCACTCCTTTAATCGCTACAAGGCTCAGATGGACAATCGCCTGATGTTCTGGTCGCTCTACCCAGTACTCTGTCCCTTCACGGCTGCGGTGAGCCTTCTGGGTGACACACGTGTGTGTGTGTGTGTGTGTGTGTGTGTGTGTGTGTGTGTGTGTTTTCTAAGCTAACTGAAATCTCTAGAATTGTCTGCTGTACCCCAATCACAGCAGAGATGACATAATCCTCCCCCAAGCCTGGGCTGCTTTTCACAACAACTGCACCTTAGGTTTGACGCAGAGAAGCAAGTGGATGGATAGAAAAATGGACGAATGGGCAGATGGGTGGATGGACGCTGGTGGGAGCAGAGTGTGGCGGCACGCACCTGTAATCCCAGGACTCAGGAGGCTGAGGCAGGAGAACTGCTGAGAATTCAGGGTTGGTCTGGACTACACAGTGAGTTCAAGGCCGACCTGGACTACATCCTGAGACTCTGTCTCAAAAACAACCCACCCTCAACAAAAATCACCCTAAATGTTGGTGATAGAGCAAAAATAATCTTCCTGCCCATAAATTTTCCAGAAAGGCAGGAAGCCTGGGAGCAGCATGCTGGGGTGGCCGGGGACACCTGAGGAAGGGGCCCCGGCAGCCTCCCGGCTCTCGGTCAGTGGTTCCTCGTCCCCTCGTATCTTCACCCCTCTGACTGCAAGTTCTGCAGTTCTGCCTTGAAACCAGAGGTGCCCAGAAGTCAGCTTCTTCCGCTGCCCAAGCCACCTGCCACAGGGCCACTGCTAATGCCTCCTAACCAGCTCCTGTCCTCCACCCAAACTGCCTCTGAAATATGTTCCATACAGAGGCCAGTCAAAATGAAAATCAAATCATATACCTCCTGTGCACTCCTCCTCACAGAATAAAACCTACAATGCCCCTTTCAGTCCCCTCTATTGTCACTACCGCCCACACCCTTGGTGACTCTGCGCCAGCCTGGTGTCTTATTCGTGCTCCTCAGGCCACTGAGCCATTCTTTCCCACCTCAGGACATTTGCACCAGCTGCTCCACCACCTCAGCTGGCTCCTTTCCCTCCCGCAAGTCTCTGGGTTTAATCAGTGAGATCACCTCTCACTCCTGATCCTTCTCTTTCAAAAAGGGACTTCTCAGGAGGTTGAGGCAGGAGGATCACAAGTTCGAAATCAGCTGAAGCAACAGAGCAACTTAGTGAGAACTTGCCTCCAAATTGAAAAAAAAAAAAAGCTGGAGATGAGTACAAAAACACTCCCTTCAATCCCCAGCACTGCAAAAATAAATACATAAGTATATAAATAAATATAATAAATAAAAATAATGCCTACCCCAGTTTTTATTTTTAAAGGGTTAGGGATGTAGCTCGGAGCAAGGTCTCAGTTCCACAGAAATAAATGAATAAATACATAAATAGAGGTCTTTCTTTAGTGTTTGCTTGAGTTTGTATTTTGATACTTAAGCCTGTTTCCAACCTACTCAGCTATTAAGTTTGGGGGTCTCCTTCGTGGCTAACCTTCTACTGCTTCCCTGATCCCGTATACTTCTTAGTGATGGAAATAAATCACAGTAATATTGGTGACCCAAGGACACGCAGGTGTTGGCCTACCGTTAAGAATGGCATCAGCCACAGTCTCAGTTACTTTCTTGTGTCTGGGACAGAATCCCCAACACCCACAACTTAAGGGAGGAGAGATTTATTTTAGCTCTTCGGTTCAAAAGGTCTCACTCAGTCCATTCATGGTGGCTGGCAATGGTGGGGGCATGTGGCTGAGGATAGAGAGCTGCTCATGATGTGGTGGACGTGGCAGACAAGAAACCAAGTGGGTGAGGAAGGACGGAACTAGCACATACACTTCCGGGTCAAGCCCCAGTGTTTGCCCAGGGAACTAGCACATACACTTCCAGGTCAAGCCCCAGTGTTTGCCCATTCTGACCAGGCCCTTGACAAAAGCACATGGTTCCCTAGGTATACCACTACATCCAAACACATGAGGCTTCTGGGAAACATTCCAGAAACCGTAACAGGCACTGTGCCATGGACCATTAGGCAGTAATGGTATAATTGAAGACAAACCAATTATTGACACATCATAATAACCAACTAAATGCTTCCCTGACCCCAATTATCATTAGAAACTTGCTCTACTCCATTGTCCCAAACCTTTTTGACACTGGGGACAGGTTTAGTGGAGGACCATCCTCATAAGGGACTGAGGTGGGCATGCATTTGTTATGCAGGAGGGTGTTGGGGGGCAGCTCTAAAGTGCTGAGCCACACTCAGCCACAAAGAACGAAAAAGCTGAGTCATCCGCAGGAAAATGGATTTACCTTGGGACCATTGTGCGTAGCAAAACAAATCAGACACAGAAAGTTAAATATTGCATGGTTTCTTGATATGAGAAGGGCTGGAGGAATGGCTCAGTGGTTAAAGTGCTAAGTGCTACATCAAGCACTAAGTACCCGAGTTCGATTCCCCAGCACCACGTAAGCCAGGTGTGGTGGTGCATGCCTGTAATCCCAGCACCGGGGAGCCTGAGGCAGGAGGATTGCTGTGAGTCCAAGGCCAGCCTGGGCTCCATAGTGAGTTCAAGGCCAGTCTGGACCATAGAGCGAGACCCTGTCTCAAAAAATTCCTGTCAGTCATCAGTGTCTTAGAACTTAATAGGAGCAGGCTGACAGGGGGCGGAGCTTCCCTCGCTATTTACCTCCTACTTGAAGCTTATGTGTCCCAGCATCCCTTTTCTCCCACGTCCATAGATTGGTAACAGTCTGCAGCCCGGGGGTTGGGAATCTCTGGACAACTATATTAATGCATCTAGTGAAACAAACCAAATATTGACGCATGGAGAACATCTACTAGTGGCAACACTATCTCATCAGTAATAACAGAATAGAAATCTGTAATCACCTAAGCTAGGTTAAATATTTAAAGATTGCTAACTCTTCATGTGTGTCAACCACTAAGTCACTATCCGCAGCAAGAAAGGGTCATCAATAATGATACCCTCTAGGAAAAACTACTGACACATCAGAATAACCAGTTGAACGCTTCAACTACTCCACTCTTAATATTAGAAATGGGGTTCATACTACAGGTAACTAAACAGACCAAATATTAACTTATCAGAAAGATCCACTAAAGACAAGGCCAGACTGTGGTTAGTGAGTGTAATCTGCATTAATGTCTTAAGCATAACTAGATGGCAAAAAGTTACTATCTTTCAGTAGGCTAAACTAGATAATGATCAATTATGGATGCCTAATTGTAATAATAAAAATGGTGGGGGTAGGGAAAGCAGGGACTGGGACCAAGGGTTAGTTTTGGGGAAACCGGAACAGGAAGGGTGGAAGGAATAAAGAAAAGAGATAAAATTCCAATCAAACATGGAGAAAGTAACTAAATGGGATACAAGTAAAACAAAGAAAAGTAGAGACTAACACAGGTGTTTACAGAGAGGCTGTCTGAAATGGGCAGAAAGAAGAATTTAAAACCAAAACCCCAAAACAGAGGCAGTAACAAAAGGGCACAAACCCGAAGACATAGAGCAACTGAAACGGGGCCAGACACCTTCGCCAAGCTGAGCTATTGGGAAGGCATCCTCTGTCCAGGTCCTGGGATGTTGGCCTTCCCTGTGTGCAAGATACGGGTGGCAGGCCTTGGCTGTGGCCTGCTGTGGTTCCCTGCTCAGGCTTTGTGCCCGTCCACTGCTCACATCTGCCCCACCTTTCCCGTGCCCTCACCCGCAGAAGTGTGTCTTGCCTGAGGGACTTCGCTTCGGTGGCCAAGATGGGTGTTTCTTGAACACCTATGAGGTTTGGCTGAGGGGAGCCAGAAGCCCACTGAGCTCTCGGGGCCCTGTCCGGTGGCCCTGGGGTGGCGTCCTGGCGGGGTTCTCCACGCTGCCTTTGGCCTCTGCAGCTTCCCTGGGGGTTCTTAACTTTCCTGTCGGCCTCCTTTCTCTAAGCTAAGTTGCTCAGAGAAGTTTTTTTTTTTTTTTTTAAACATATCTCAATGTTTTGGATGGGCCTGTGAGAAGCCACTATGTGGGTGAATGCTACTTGGCTGTAATTTGTCCAGATAGCCAAATACGGTATTTACCAAGCAAGCACTTGGCTCCTTTTCTCTCTCTCTCAAAGCCAAGAATCGAACCCAAGGCCTCATGCACATCAGGTAAGTCTTGCTCCCGCCACCGAGCTGTAACCTCAGCCCACGTGTGTCTTCTCCAGAGCCTTCCTGCTCCATGTTGCCCCAAAACCTAGCAAGAGTAGAACCTGGTACAGGAAAAGATTCTCGGTAACATTTATTCAAAGAAATGAAGCAATATTGAAAAATAGGCTGAATGGGCTGGAGGAATAACTCAGGAGTTAAAGTGCTTGCTTAGCAAGCTCAAGGCCCTGGGTTCGATTTCCCAGCACCACATAAGCCGGGCGTGGTGGCGCACACCTGTGAGCCCAGCACTTGGGAGGCTGAGACAGGAGGATTGCATAGTATCTGAGGCCAGCCTGAGCTACATAGTGAGTTCAGGACCATCCTGGACTGCAGAGCAAGATCCTACCTCAAAAAAAAAAAAAAGAAAAGAAAAGAAAAGAAAAAAAAGAAAAAAAAAGAAAGAAGAAAAAAGAAAAAAGGGTGTGTGCTTGACTAAAAAATCTTACAGTGAAAGGCAGGTTGACACATTAATCTTCTTCAAAACACACGTATCCCACCATTCCTGCCACTTTCTGAAGCCATTCTGGAAGTCCTCTTTTGTGAGTTGTCTCAAGTTCCTCAATGTTCTGAAAGGATTTATCCTGGTCTGTTCGACTTTGGGCAAGAACCCGAAGCCTTACAGAGCCGGAGTCAGTGGGTGAAGATCCACTGTCATATTTTCGTGAGCCTGTCCTTCCTTCCCATGGCACTGGGCAGCTGCATGCACTGTGCTGTGATTGTCCACACAAGGACAATCACAAAGAGGAACTTTCAGAACTGCGCCAGGAAGTGCCAAGAACAACAGAGTGTGCTTGAAGTCGGGGAAATATTGGGAGCGGGATTAACAGCTGTGTGTCTTTTATTTTTAAATTATTATAACCTTTGTGTAAAAAAGTCATATATTACTTCCAGTACTCACACACCCAGTGGCTGTTTTTTCCCATTTTACAGAAGAGAAAAGTGGAGCGCAGTAGGATTTCGTTACTTCTCCAAGGTCACAAGTTTGGGAAAGGTTGGACTTGGGGCTGGTGTAGGAACTCCTGACCCAATGCCCACCTCTCCTGCTTTCTTCTTGAATAACAAAGATTCTTTCAAGAGTTAAGACTTGGGTTCCCAATCCACAACCTTGGAACTCCAAAGGAACCATGTTGTTCAAAGCAGAATGAAAGTGCAAACAAAAAAAATAGCTCCTGTTCAGTTCAGCTTAAAATTAAAGCCTGCTAGTCAATATTATTACAGACTTAAATTTTTTTAAAAAATATATTTGTCAGGTCCATAAATGGAAAAATGGGCCAAACCTATAATTAAATAAACAACTATGTTCAAAATATCTCCAAACAGAATATGAGAATTTTTTTGGCCAAAAATGCGTAATAGATACTTTGGTTCTTTTTGTTTGCTTCAGGGAAAAGGGTTCTGTAAACAGCACAGACTCCACCAGCAAACACACCAATAAAACTTTCGTAAACATCATTTGAACATGGATGAGAGCAAACAGAATGTGCCAATTGAAAAGAAGAGGGAAAGAATTTTTTTAAAGCAGTCCTGGAAGTTGAACCCAGGGCCTTCACACTGAGCTATATCCCAGCCCTTTTGTAAACTTTTTATTTTGAGATAAGGTCTCAATGAGTAGCCCAGGCTGGGCTCAAACTTGTGATCCTCCTGCCTCAGCCTCTCAGAGTGTGAAGATGACAGGCCTGCGCCACCACGCCCAGCCGAGAAGGGAAGATCTGTAGCAGATTTCCCTATCCAGCCTCATTTTGCCTCTTCTCCACTTACGGTAGAAGGGGGCAGTTTAAGGACAAGTTACCCTGGGCCTCAGTTTCCCCAGTTCTAAACGAGAAGGTTGGACGTGCAGTCCTAAGAATTGATATTATGTGTGCACATGAATTCAGCTTTCCCTTAGGCCAATCGGGCTGAGTCTGCGCAGGCCTGAGTCATGCTCGCCTTCTGCCTGTGGGCAGCCCGATACTCTAGAAGCTGTGGCTCAGTGGACAGTCACCGAGAGAGCAGAAGGGAATGGGAAGACGCACAACCCCTCCCTCCTCCTACCTGGTTCTCATGTAACAAACCTTTTCTCACGCTCACAACACTGAACTTCTGGGGAAACTGAGGCTCGGGTCATCGTTAGCTCTAACGGATGAAACCTCATCCATCTGGGACCAAAAGATTTTCAATAAAAATGCTGTGACTTTTCAGCAGAGACGGGAGTTGGGCCTGGCGGCCCACGCCGAGGGGCCAAGGTAGGAGGACTACAAATTTGAGTCCAGCTTGAGCATCTTAATGACAGTGAGACGTTGTCTCAAAAGAAATAGAAAAGGCTGGGGATGTAGCTCCATGCAGGGATCCTGAATTCATTCTCCAGTATCAAAAAAGAAAAGAGAAAGAATAAAGAAAAAAGAACGGAATAGAGAAAAAAGAAGAGAAAAAGAAATAAAAGAAAGGAAGATAGAAAGAAAAGTAAGCTGGTCTAGATGATCAGCAGATGTTTGGTTTCTCAAAAAGTAAAGCCTAGTAGATTTATCATGTGACTCAGCGTTTCTGCTCATAGGTGTATACCTGAAGTAACCGAAAATCTCAAATGTAGACTTTTCCATGAACGCTCACAGCAGCACTATGGTCCAAAGGTGGGAATAATTCTAGTGCCCACCATGGGTGAGTGGGTAGGTAAGATGGGGCAAACCCCCACCGTAGAATATAACTTGGCACTATCTCAGTGGTAGCTGGGTGACACTGGGACCAGACTAAATAGTGCCGAACTGCACACTTCTGAATGATGAATTCTACATTTATGTTTATGGTGAATTAAAAGGGGGAAAAAAAAGGTTAGAACTAATTGCCTGGGACATTTCCCAATGCCTTTGAACGTCAGAGTTGAAATCCGAACTTCACCTACAGCTCATCGATACCAAACTCAGCTCCACATTTTTAAAGGGATTTTTCAACTAATTTTTCCGTGACTGGAGGTTAAACCCAGGGTCTCGCATTTCTAGATAAATGCTCTACCACTTAGCTATACCCCTAGACCTGCTTTTAAACTCATTTGAGGCCAGGCATAGTAGTACATGCCTGTAATCCAGGCCTCTGGGAGGCTAAGGCAGGAGGATCTTGAGTTTGAGCCCAGCCTGGGCAATTTTTTATTTATGTATTTATGTATTTATTTATTTATTTATTTATTGAGACAAGGTCTTGTTCTGTAGCCCAGGCTGGATCTGAACTCACTGTGTAGCCTCGACTTGCCTTGGACTCATGGTAATCCTTTTACCTCAGACTCCTGAGTTCTGGGATTACAGGCATGCATCACCATGTCTGGTTTCTTATGTGGTGCTGGGGAATCAAACTCAGGACCTTGTGCTTGTGAGGCAAGAGCTTTAACTACTGTGCCATTCCACCAGCTCCTGGGCAACTTATTTTCAAAAATTAAAAATTAAAACGGGCTGATATAGCTCAGTACAAAGGACCTGGGTTCCATCTGCAGTCCTGTGTGTGTGTAAACTGTAAACAGTAAGCCCCACTGAATCTTCAAATTAAATCTGTCACTCCTTTTCTCATTTCTTTCTTTAGATACTAGTAAGTTTGCCCTGAGGAACACTTAAGAATGTTTAATTGCAATTTTTCTTTCCCTTTTAACTTTAGAAGTGACTGGTCCTGTCCGACGCACACAGTGATGTTAGGGTGCATTTATGTGACAATGTTGCTTGGAGTTTGGTTTTAAAAGAAATCAAGGCTGAGACTGTGGTAGAGCCCTTGTCTACAATGCTGGCCTTCTATCCCCAGCACCACAGAAAAGAATTCATTAACATAAAAAGGAGCCAGGCATGGAGGTGCACACCTAGAATAATTCCAGTTTTCTGGGAGGCTGGGGCAGGAGGATTCTAAATTCGAATCCAGCCTGGACCACCTAGTGAGAACCTGTCTCAAAATTTTAAAAACTGAAAAAGTACCAGGGATGTGATGTAGCTCAGAGCAAAGGCCCTGGGGTCATCATCCCCAGTCCTGCAATAAATAAATAAATAATTAAATAAATAGAATTCAGCCAGTATTAGAGAGACATGAAAACTGAAGTTGCACTAAACTAACTTTCTTGTCCACACAATTAGAAAGATTGAAAGAGAAGAAATTCTCGTTCTGGGGCTCAGGTCAATGATGGTAGCCGGTTTCTCTGCCCTGCCCCAAGTCCTTCCTTGGGTAGCGTGTTAGTATGTCATCTTTGCTAGAGGCTCTGTGTCAGGTCATGAGATACCGTGTCACTGTCACTCCATCCTCACAACAGGCTTGATTTCTGTTCTCAGGTTACCGATGAGGAAACCAAGGCTCCAAGAAGGTCATGCTTGGCCAGCAGACACAACCAGAAGTGTCTCAAGGACAGACCTCAAGGCCAAGGCCAAGGGCCAGGAGCTCAGATGTCCCTTGGGGCAGGCAATGTTCCCAACTGACCCAAAGGAAACAGATCAGACTTAACCTTTCGATAAATTAATGAGCTGACCCATCCTACTTTTCCTCCAACATTGAGTGGCTTGCTGCGCCTGAGTTGGTTGGAAAGGGTTCTCTTTCATTACAAGATCAACAGCAGAGGGAAATGAGATACCGTCATTGACTTTTGGTGTCAATGTCAGACAGACAGTAAGGCAGGGTGAGGACTGAGGCAGGTCAAAAAAAAAAAAAAAAAGGCAGGCTCTGTACAGGTGGGCAACCCCTCTAAACTCCAGTCAACAGTAGCTACCGAGTCTGATGCTGATTGGGTCTCCATTTTTAAAAAAACTGATTTATTTATTTTGTGGGGCGGGGACTGAATCCAGGGCTTCATGCACACTACTTCCACTGAGCTATATCCCTAGGCCAGGATCTCCAATTTTTAAAAGAAAAATTAACAATAAGCATGTCAAATTTTTATATGAGCAGCTGAAGGAATAGCTCAGCAGTTAAAGCTCTTGCCTAGCTAATGCTAAGTACCCAAGTTCGATTCCCCAGTATCACATCAAAGCTGGGCGCCACACCAGTGAGCTCAGGACCAGCCTGAACTACAAAGCTAGACCCTGTCTCAAAAAAGTTTATGTGCAATAATTTTTAATTAATTAATTTAATTTTTCTCAGTACTGAAGATTAAACCCAAGGCTTCAAGCATACTTGGCAAACACTTTCCTACTAAACTACAGCCCTTTTTATTTTAACTGGAGACAAGGTCTTTCTAAGCAGCCCAGCATGGCCTCAAATTTGAGATCCTCCTGCCTCAGCCTTCCAGAGAAGACAAGATTATAAGTCTACTACACTGGCTTGATTTAAAAAAAAAAATACTGGCTGAAAGCACATTTCTAAATACTAAGCAGGTACAGTTAAACATTCACAGGTGGCCCAAAAGCCACCGACTTTCAAATGAATACCCTTGTTTTGTGAAAGTAAGGACAGAGAGTTCAGAGACTGGAAGACGTAAGTGGCTGTGAGTAGCCGGGTAACGAGTCTGGCCTGGCTTAGCCTTAGGGAAGAAAATCCAGTGAAAGAAAGATTCAGAGCTCAGGTTCCATCCAAGTTCCCCACACCTCTGCCCACTAGGACGGGACACAGCCCAGCACTCTGGACCTCCCAGCCTCCTGCAGATCCTCAGGCTCAGATCCACGTTACGTACCCACCTATCCGTCCATTCCTCCATTTTCCCACCCATCTATCCACCTATCTTTTCAAAGCAAATTGTAGACATCAGTGTCCTTCACCCTTACATGCCTCAGGCTGGGCATTTCCTTCTAACTTTCACCTGACAAATAACTCAAGATGGCATTCTCTTTGTAAAGCGTGGAAACATGAAGTTGCCTCCCACCAGCGCTCCCCTCAACTTGAGCCTGTCCCCAGACCCAACCATGGCCATCCTCAGTTTGGACTGTATCCTTACACGTCTTTTTCTGAGCTTTCTTATGTTCACGTTTAGCCACAAAAGTAATACGGTATCATTTCACAAGCCCAGGCTGGTCCTGAATTTACCATTCAGCCTAGACGGGCCTTGAACTCACAGCCATTGTCTTTTCTCAGCTTCCCGAGTGCTGGGATCACAGGTGTGTTTATTTGGTACTGCGGAATTAAACCCAGGGCATTATGCTCACTAGGCAAGTATTTTAACTGCTGAGCTATGCTGCTAGCCCACCACAGCCCTTTTTAAAAACTCGATTTCGTGATGGGGATCTTACCATGTTGCCCAGACTGGCCTCCAACTGTCTCAGACCCACTACAAGCGTGGGCCACCACCCACAGCAGTTTGTTTTCCCCTCGTGCTCTCTCCATGTTGGCATGTGATTCTACTTTATCCTTTCTCTGGGCTTCAGAATATTCCAGTATGGATATATCATGGGGTTATTTACCTAGGCCTCTTTTCCCTTTTGTCCAGGTTCAGAAGAAACAGGTTTCTCTCTCTCTCTCTCTCTCTCTCTCTCTCTCTCTCTCTCTCTCTCTCTCTCGCTCTCTCTCTCTCTCTGTGTGTGCATTGTAAGTGCTCAGTGGGAAAGATCACTTAGACAAATCCCAGGGCTGATCTGGCTCTTCTGGGACACCCCGGGGATCCTGGAGAAGCTGGTGTACGTGCAACCTGGGGACTCACCACACTGGATTTGATTATCGACACACTCCCAGTTGTATCTGTGCAACTTCGGGCTGCAGCCGGCCAGCTCGGCACGGTTGTAGCAGCAGTCATGGCGTTGGCAACACCTGTGGGTGTCAGATGGGGAGGGGGGTGGGTGGTGGTGGCCTGGAGCAATCCCGGCCACCCTCCCTGGCTGGGACTTTGGGGGAGCAAAGACCGCTGAGAAGCCAGGGCACTCTAGTTGAGGCTTTGCTCTGGACAATCCCAGCCCCGGGAAGGAATTCCCTCAGCCCCTGCCAGGTGCCCTGAGAGCCTCCATCCCTGGTTGTGTCTGAGTTCGCCTTGCTGCCTGCCTGTGTCCCTTTCAGACTTAGGCTGAGCAACTCTCTGTTCCTGAATGATCTAAGACTCTCTGACCTCCTAACTGTCCATGTTAATCACACTGGGTATTGAACTCAGGGCCTTTGCACTGAGCTACGTCCCTAGCCTTTTTTTTTTTTTTTTTTTTTTTTTTTTTTTTTTTTTTTTTTTTTTTTTTTTTTTTTTTTTTTGAGACAGGATCTCATTATATTGCTAGGTTACCCTGGTTGGGCTCACACTTGTGATCCTCTTGTCTCTGCTTCCCAGAGTGACAGCTCCTGACAGCACTTTGTCCTTTAGATCTCAGCCCCAGCACCAGGCTGTCACCCAAGCCTCCTCAGCCTCCCCAGGCTGTGACAGTCTCCTGGCCTCTCAAGAATAGCACATTCCTTCCCTGTGGGGCAGGCATTTGATGAGTACTCATGAAAAATCCAGTTAACACCTGTCCTCTGGAGGCACAGACTCCATGAGGGTGATGTTCCTTTCCCTAGCATTCCCAGGGATAGCCCAAAGGCTAGCCACATAATAGCATCTGTACATGCTTTTTTTTTTTTTTTTTGTAGTACTGAGATCAAGCCCAGGGCCTTCACATTGAATTATGCCCCCCCAGCCTTCGTTTTTATTATTATTCTTATTTTTGAGACAAGGTCTGATAAGTTGCTCAGGCTGGGCTCAAACTTGGGATCCTCCTGCTTCAGTCTCCCTGAGTGCTGGGATTCCAGGCATGTGCGGCCATACCTGGCTGAGTTTTAATTTTCTTTATCACAAAAGCAAGGACATATCCCTGGCAAGTGACAGAGCCTGACACCACGAAAAAAGCCACCAGACCCTGCACCGTGCCACGCACTAGCTGTGCAGAAATGGGAACGGGGCTGCTCCGCTTGGAGCCTCGGGGCTTACATCTGTGAAATGTGGACAAGCATCGTGCCTGTCTCTGAGCAGGACTGTGAGGGCAAATGAGAGAAATCGGAGAGATCTCAGGCCACAGCCTCACACAGAGCGGAACCTTCTCACACACGGCAGCGTGCGGAGGTTAGGGATGTGAACTCAAACAACCAGTTCACCACTTCAAAACTATGGGTCAGCGGCTCTACCTCTTTTGGGCATCTTCCCAAAAGAGCTAAAATCACCATACTATAGCAATACATGCATAACCAGGCTTATAGCAGCACAATTTTATAATAGCCAAGTTGGGGGAGAAGCCAATATGCCTGAATCCAGATGACTGGAGACAGAGGACAAGGAACATATACACAGTGGATTATTACTTTGCCATTAAGAATAAGAAATTTGGGTCATTTGTAGGTAAATGGATGCTCCTTGATAACATTATGCTAAGCGAAATGAATCAGACCCAGAAAGTTAAATATCATACGGTCTCTCTAATACGAGAAGACCAAACCATACAAACTATGAAAGATACAGAAGAAACAAGAAGATGGAAATTATGGAAAGGGAAAGGGAGGAGGGAGTGAGAGAGTGGGAAGGGAAAAGGGAGGTGATCTGTAAATAAAAAATTAAAAAAATAATCCTACGGGTCAGATTCTGCTTAGCAATGCAGGGACACATGTTAATCATGTCTATCTACAAACTGGGAATACGAGGTTTTATTAGTTCTAATCAAGATAACTCATCTCATTCCCCTTCAAGATTGAAGGCACTAAAATATAAGATTTATGAAAAAAAAAGATTTATGGGGACATTCAACCTCCCCAATATGCAGGTCTATAATCTCAGCATTCTAGGAAGCGAAGGCAGTAGGATCGCCAAGTTCCAACCCGGGCAATTTAGCCACATAGCAAGACCTTATCTTAAAATCAAAACTAAAAAATGGGCTGGGGATGTAGCTCAGTGTGAAGGCCCTGGGCTTAATTCCTCAGTACCATAAAATGAGAATGAAACCAGAAACAAGCCCTAAAACATTCAACTACTAGCTGGTGACTAGAAGTCTCTCTCGCTGTCCTGAACCTGAGGTCACTTGGATTTCAGTAGCACCTCCGTGTGAATGAGACTGCACAATCAGCTCGTGGTGACCAAATTTGTCCCTTGTGCAATAAGCCCCTTCTGCAGAACCTTCTTGCAAAACTAGAATGGGAACAATGACCGTCTAGACCCTGGCCCTACTCAGCCCCTCTGTAAAATGCTCCAGCCTGTTCAGGCTGATGAGTTCTGTTGGGCCATTCCCTGCCCTCTATCCAGTGCCTCTCTCTCTCTCTCTCTCTCTCTCTCTCTCTCTCTCTCTCTCTCTCTCTGTTTTCTTTTTCTTTCTTCTTCTTTCTACATAGCACCAGGGATTGAGCCCAGGGCGTTTGCACTGAGCCACCTCCAGCTTATTTTTATTTTTGATTTTGAGACAAGATCTCGCTAAGTCACTAAGTTGCCCAGCCTGGGCTTGAACTTGGGATCTTCCTGCCTTGGCCTCCCAGAGGGCTGAGAGTATAGGCCTGCACCACTGCATCCAGCTTTTCCATCCTTTTCTACCTTTGTCTAATAAATCCCCCCATGTCTCTCGCCTACACATCCTGAAGCTCTTTTCTGCTATGATGTCAAAAACATGCTTGAGCTCAGGTGAGGTCCTCCTCTTCTCTTTAGGGGGACTTGTATGGACATTACCTGGTGACGAGTTGTCATTGGCTATGTAGCAGGGTGGTGTTACTTGCTGGGACTTTCTGCCAAGGTCCTGACTCTACCAGGGTTGGGGGACCCTCTGGCCTGGGGACAGGTGTACACTTACCAGTCAACGTCATCCCGGGGCTTGCCCCGGCCCCCAAAACCACAATAGCAGCCATAGTGCATGTAGATAATAGAGTTTTTGTCGCCTACACAATTCACTGTCCCCGACAGCTCAATGATCCCACGTCGGTGCACGTGTGACTTCCTGGAGGCTGAGGGGTAGACAAAGGTCGCCAAAAATTCTCACCATACCTTCACCCTGCTCAGGGCCACCTCCCTCTAGAACCCACCTTGCCCCCCCCCCAGGTGGCCCCGGGGACCCTATCACACTGTGCTGGCGGGGGGTGACCCTCCAGCCTGAGTGAGTCAGAGCAGACCTCTGGCCCAAGCAGCTCCGATGTCCAGGGCCATAGTGGGCTCCGGAAAAGTCGGTGACCTTTGGCTCCCCAGAGCCCCAAGGAACCCATCGCCTGAGCATGGCAGCAAGGTCACGGTCGCACCGCCACACCCTGAAGCTGTCACAGAGGTCCCCACTTCTGGCCCGTTCCTCTCTGGTATCTTAGGAGTCTAGGACCAGCCCCACAGAGGCCCAGGCGTGGGGCAAGCACCACCCTGGGTTTGGAACCCAAGGAAACACTCCCTTTGAGCCAACACGGGTGGGGCAGGTCAGGCTGGGTCTGTTTGCTCTGCCTGCCCGTGAGCAGCCTCCTCTGGGACATCGGGGCCGAGTGCACGGGTGGGTGTCTGCACTTCTGCACGCGTGTGTGCGTGCTCACGTGGGCAAGACAGTGTCTCCAGCATGAGTCTGAATTTGCCCCAGGGGCCATCTCGGATGTCACAGGGGCTGACTGAGTGTTCCCTCCAAGTGTCTTTTTCTTCTTTTGTGGTGCTGGGGGTCAAACCAAGGGCCTTCACACTGAGCTACATCCCCAGCCTCTTTTTACTGTTTGGGACAGAGCACTAGACATACAGCACTAGACATACAGGTTTGCATCATCCCTGGGTTCCCAGCTTGGGCTTTATTTAATTTAATTTTATTTTGTACTGGAGATTGAATCTAGGGCTTTAATTTTGACCAACATTGTTTCTGAGACAGGATCTCGCTATGTTGCTGGCCAGTTGCAGCCTGGGCTCTAACTTGCCATCTTCCTGCCTCAGCCTTCCAGAGTGCCAGGATTGCAGCCTGGGCTCTACCTTGCCATCTTCCTGCCTCAGCCTTCCAGAGTGCCAGGATTGCAGGTCTGGGCTCCCTGTGCCCGCCCCACGGACCTGTGTGTGCCTGCCCGGGAGGCTGGAGCTGGGCCTGTGGTGTCTGTTTACTCCTGGGGTGTGTCCCTGCACCCCAGGAACAGGGGGTCACCAAGGGGACCTCTCTAAGGTGGTGGCCAGGGAGGGATGGGGAAGGCATCCCCCAGTCCCTCGGGTCCCTGCCTACCTTCCCCTCACCCCGCTCTGCCTGGCAGGCGGGTGGAGCGGCAGTCAGGGGTGGAGGGTTCCCTGAGTGGCTGGGTGGTGGGACATCTCTGAGCCCCTGGGACGGACAGGGCTATTCTGAGGCGGAGGACCCTCAGGGGGCTCCTGGGTGCAGGGGAAGGCCTGCGGGAGACCGGGCTCCAGGTCCCTGGGACGGCGCCCGGCAGACAGACGCCGGGTCCGCACTCACCCGCGAAGGGCCCGGGTCCGGCGGCCAGCAGCAGCAGCAGCAGCAGCAGCATGGTGGGCGGAGGTCGCGGGTGGCAGGTGCGGATGACCTGGACGCCCGGCGGGCTGGGAAGTCACCCGGCGGGCCGACCCGTCTCGGCCCCGCCCCCGGCCTCACCTTCCCAGGCGGGCGGGACGGCTGGGCGGGCACCCCGCCGGGAGCAGCTGGCCCGCCCTCTGCATCGTGGTCCAGAAAGAGGACACAGGGGGTGCTGGGACCGCGAGGGGACTCAGGCCTTGGAGGAAAGGGACAGCCCTTTCCCTGCGCCCACCTGGGCCTCTGCCCGGAGCAGGGGGTGTGGGGAGGGGGCGTGCTGAGTCCTCAGAAGTTCCCTGTTTCCTGGGTGTGGTGGGGGTACTGGAGCCCAGTCCAGGGCGTCTGCACTGAGCCATATTCTCCCATCCACTCCCCACTTGTGAATTTGAACCCAGACTGGGCAGTTGAACACCTTGGCAAGACCCTGTCTCAAAATCAGAAATAGAAAACGGAACGAGGGTGTGGCTTAGTGCAGGGGCCCTAGGGTCGGTCCCCAGGACCAAGAAAACAAAAAAAGTTGTGAAACTGAGGGTTGGGCCCCTCTCCATACAAGGCCAAGCCTCCTGCGAAAGCCCAAGGCTTTGGCCCTCGGCTGCCACACTCTGCAGTGACGGCCTCCCGGCCAAGCGCAAGCTCCTTAGGGCCATGTGCGTGCGGGTCTGGGTCCTCCTTCGTGGTCCCCTGGCCCACAGGACATGCCAGGTTAGGGCTTTCCCATTTACAATATGGGCTTCAGACTTGTGAGACTGGCGGTTGTAGGGGACGTGAATGACAAATGTCAGAGCAGTCCACGCATCAGAAGCCTCCCTGTCAGGGGGACCCTCCTCCCGGTGGACCCCTGATGATGACTCGGGGCTGGCCTTCCTGGAGACGGAGGCCCCAGGAGGAGAGAAGTATGAAGCCCACGAGACAGATGAGCGAACGATCAGCTCAGAGCAGGTTGGGTGACACGAGGTCAGCGTGAACTAGAGAAAGCTCACTGCGAAACCTCGCTCTGTCCCTCCTGGGTTTGGGTTTGTTCCCGTAGTCCCCAGCACTGGCTGATCACTCCCTGGGGGACAGGTTGGTTCCCCTCCCCCAGAGACACAGTTCCCCTGTGTGCTGGAGGGACGGGCATGAAAACGCAGGTGGACAGAAGGTGTAACCGGGCAGCTCAGACTGTGGGCACCCAGAGCAGGGATTCCTGGAGGTCTCAGCCCATGTGCCCGCTGCCACCCTGGAAAGTGGAGCCTGGGCCCAGGATTCTGAATAGGTGGGCCATTTGGGAAGTGCCCCTTGAAATCAGAGCGGGGTAGGGGATTGGGAGAATGAAGGGAAAGAGAAAAAAAAAAAAAAAAAGAAAGAGCCAGAGCCAGACATGGTGGTGCAGGCCTGTCACCTCAGCACTCTGGGAGGCTGAGGCAGGAGGATTGTGAGTTTCAGCCCAGCCTGGGCAACTTGGTGACTTAGCAAGATCCTGAATCCAGACAGAGTAAGTAAATAGATAAATTATACATATAAACTAACTGATTAATTTAAAAGGGCTGGGGACATTCCTCAGTGTGAAGGCACTGGGTTCAATCCCTAATACTAGAAAAAGAGAGAGAAAGAGAGAGAGAGAAGAAAGAAGAGGGACAGAGAAAGAAACTGTAAGCCCAAGAGGTAGACAGGACAGGCCACGGAGACGGCCAGCGGCAGCTGAGCAGGGAGCCCGGAGGACCTTGCAGGGACTCATCTCGAAACTGGGTGCTAATTGTCTGCCCAAGGGACATATGGGACAGGTGCAGGGCCTCAGCCCCAGCTCCTGTCTCCTCTGATTACAGGCGGCCCTGTGGGGAGCAGGGGAGGGAGTAAAAGATGGGCAAATCCAGCCAAAAACCTGGTGGCCTGTTTGCCAGAACAGGGCTGAAATCTGATCTCAGAGGATACCAGGCTCAGAGGACAAAAAGGGTCCCACCTGTCCCAACCAGACCCAGGGATGCAGGGAGGTCGCATAAAGTTTGCCTCACCAGATGTTGTCTGAGCTGAACTTTCCAGAATGGGTAGAAGGTGGTAAGCAAGTGGGAGAAAACAGAGTGTGTGTGGGAGGGGGGGGGGAGGCGGGGGAGGGAGAGAGACTGAGATCGGTAAGAGCAGGGATTCCTAGAAAGCCAGGTGGAGCTAGGGAGCCGGGAAAGATGGCCCTGGCCTCCATCCACCTTGTGGGCACTCTCGACCCACCCAGGAACTGTTAAGAAAAAGCTTTTGTTCCCTCTAGGCTTGAGTCAGAGGGAATAAAACATTTTCACACGTTTTCTGATGCTAACAATTGTGAAACGGCACACTGGTTATTGAGAAAAAGGAGCCGAACAACGACAGTGGGTGGGAAAAGGTTTGGTGATGACGCCCGGAGTGCCAGCACGCACCTAGCACCCTGGCTACCCAGGAGGCTTTGAGGAGGATTGCGAGCTTCCTGACAGCCAGCGTGGGAACTTTGAGAGCTTTTCTCGAAATAAAAAGTGTGGCAGGTGCAGCCCCATGGTAGAGCGCCCTTGCGTTCGATCTCCAGGACCACAAAAAGAAAAGAAGAAAAACAGAAGTCGCTCGTGATGATTTGGGGTGGCCTGCGGCCCGATCAGCCAGCTCCGCTCCCCCTCTCTAGGGAGGGTTCTGCTCCCCAGCCTCTTGTGAGTTGGCAGCTGGTCTTACTTTTTGAGAACTGAAGTTCCCTAAAAATAGCTCCACTCACCCCAATCCTACTGTGACCAGCTGATCGGATCCCAGAGAGCCCGCAGGGAGGCTGGGACGCTCGGAGCAGCCAGACTGTCATGGGCTCTCTGGCCCTTTCTCATGCCTTGATGTATATAACATTCCTATAATTACTAAGTGACCCTTTTTCCGTAAAAACAGAATCCCTAGCTTTCCATCCACCTGAGAGCTAAGAATCTGAGGTCTTATAGCAGAGATTTCCTAACTGACCTGCTTACCGGATGGTTCTGCCAATATTTTTTTTAAAAGAAGAGCTTTGATTAATGACTGTGTTCTGTTCTGGAACTATAAACTCTGCACTTTGAAATGTGCTATTTGGCGAAATCTGAATTCGTGTTCCCAGGCTTTGGTCATTCATATTTAGCTTCAGAATAAACAATCTCTCTATTTATTTATTTATTTAAGGAAAAAGGAGTTTTTGTGTCAACAGTTTTGGCACCCTAAAGTATGGGGCCCAAGAAAACTGGCCACCTTTCACCCAAGGCACCGTCCAGAGCAGCACTGGTACCAGGATTTACAGCCCTTTGTGTTTTACCTTGTGGTTCCCTTCTCCTGTCGGACCTGGTAACATTTCCTTCTGGGCCTCGGACCTTCCTTACATTAGGTTGAGAGTCCAAGTTTATATATAGTACCTGGTTTTATATAGGATCCGATTCATTGGGGATACCTTCTCTGTTTTGCTTTCAAAATTTGATTTAAGGTATCCACTTTGCTTGTTTACTTTGAAGGTATTTTGTCTGACCGGTCTGTTTGGTTTTCTACTTTTCTGACTGTGGATGTGGTTTGATTTTGGTTTGGTTTTTATTTTGCTTTGTTTCATTGTTGCTTTAAGGTTTCTAAAGGCATCTGGAGGCAACCATGAGCATATTTTTCTAGTTTAGCTTATTTTCAAAATGTTGCTTTGATAAACGATCATTGGCCACCGTCTCTTAACATTATTTTCATGATTGGTTCTGTTCCCTGCAGCAATCTTGCTTATTATAGTGACCTAGAGCTTAGGAAATTCGTGAATGTCCAAGAAGGCACTAAAGAGTGGCTCCCCGTAGCTCATCAGAGCAGAGGTGTTAGGGGGATACACCCCACAACATGCGGTGGCCCCATAGGGAATTTCAATAACACGCTACTCCTGTGTCAGGAGGAACTCATTGGCTCAGCCAGGCAGACACATAGGAGGGAATGGTCACCCAGGGTCTTGAGCCACCTCATGTTTCTGAAAAACATGCAGGACAAACCTGAGACCATGTGGAAGGAAGTGATTTGGGGGTAATAGCTACGAGAGATGCTCAGAATCCACCCAAAATGCATATTCCCTGATAGCACAGACAGCTTACAGTTCTCAGGAAAATGGAGAAAAAGAGACCAAATGTATGAAGACAACCCCCCACCTAGCACTCCAGCCAGCTTTATGCTTGACAATTATGGGAAATTCAACTCAGAAGTATTTTTCAAAAATAGAGAAATCTAACTAAAGATAATTTAGCTTTATAGTTCCCTCAGTGGGGAATCTTTGTTCCAAAATGGATGAATTTTTATTTTGCATGCAAAAACTAAAAGTTCTAAAAGAGAAATGGTAGCATATTCTAATTGGAATCTCAAAGCATAGAAAACATGAATGAGAAAATTATTGTAATTTGGCCAATACATCTGAATGTACACCCTGATTATGTGTTTTATCGATTTGCCTGTTAATCTGCTTTTAAACAATTAGCCCTGGCCACAGGGGGCAACTAAAGAAATGCCCTTAAAAATACATGTGTTTTATTTATTTATTTAGTGACAGGGTCTTGCTCTTTAGTTCTGGTTTGTCCTGAACTCACTAGGTATCCCAGGCTGGCCTCAAACTCACAGCAGTCTTCCTGCCTCAGCCTCCCAACGGCTAGGGTTACAGGTGTGTGCCACCATGCCCAGCTTATGTAGTGCTGGGGGATGGAACTCAGAGCCTTGAGCTACTCCTCCAGCCCCCCTGTATAAAGTTAATTGGCTTTATTTTTTTCAATGGTTAATAGGTAACTTCTCCGGTTTCCCTGTCCCTGAGATTTAATTTGATACAAACACACACATAACACACACACACACACACACACACACACACACACACACACACACACACACGTCTGAAGCAGTATCCAAAATGATTACGTTATTGAACTAAAGTTATACAAATATAAACAGGTATACTTATGGCCCTTGATAAATTCTGTCTCAAAGGTGAAAATAAAATTAGTCCTGGGCCAGAATGCAGCTCAGTGGTTAAATGCTTGCCCAGGGCCAACCCGGCTCTTAGAGTAGCAGCCCCAGGTCCCGTGTGCGTCCCCTAGAGCTGCATGAAGGTCAGCTGGGTGCAGTGATGCGAGTCTGGAATCCCAGCACTAGGGAGGCTAAAACGAAAAAATTGTCATGAGTTTAAAGCCAACCTAGGCAAGTGGGACCCTATTTCAGGAATAATAAAAACAATAGTTTTAAAAGATTGGCTATGCTTAAATGCTTTGGGTATTTACAAAGGCACTTAAAAAAGTTAAAACATCTGGGTTATTTTCAATTGGGTTAAAATAATAAAGATCTTTTGCTGAAAATCTGTATGTTCTTATATCAAAGTTATAGTAATGTATCAGAGTTCCACTTATGACAAGGCTCGAGTTATTGGCATGTTCTCAATAATCCTCAAGGTAAAACTAACTTTAAAAAAGGAGCAATCCATCTTTTAATAAATACTTTATTTTGTGCTCTTCATTAAATTTTATTGGGTTTAAGAACCTAATAAGTATTGCTTAGCTGACAAAGATCATAAATGTGTTCTTGTCAAAGTCTGAATGAGAACGTGTCTGTGTTATATGTTTTGTGTCTACAAATTAATTGTCCAACTGGGGCTGGAGGCTAAATCGTTTGCTTGTCTACCATGTGCAAGGCCCTGAGTTCGATTCCCCAGCACCACATATACTGAATATGGAGACACATGCCTGCAATCCCAGCACTGGGGAAGCTGAGGCAGGAGGATTGCCCTAAGTTCAAGGCCAGCCTGGGCTATAGCATGAATTCAGGACCAGCCTGGGTTACAGAATGAGACCCTGTCTCAAAAAAATTGCCTAATTGGTACCAAATTAATTTTAAAATATGAGATTAATTAATTGATTAATTAAAAGGACAAACACTTAAGCCATGGCCTTGTCTGTGTTAAGCGTAATGTTTGTCTTGTTCACATATGTGCTTCAGATTAAAAACTATTAAGCTAAAGGTATGCATGAGCCTAGAAATGAAAACCTTAGAGCTTATAAATTTAAGTTGGTTGGTAAAATAAAAGGTAAAGATGTCTTAAAATATCATTGGTAAACTAAAATAAACTGAATATAAAATTAGTGCTTACAAATATTTTGCAATGACACCCAAGATATCAGTTGCTAAGTCTAAACCTTCATAAATTCTGAAAGCTCAAAACTGGGGCTATTAAATGCATTTTTCAAAATTATTAAGATACTTGGAGGTTTAGATTTGCTGTCTGAAATTTATTAAATGCCAAAATAATAAATATAACTAGGTTAGCTGCTTCTTCTACTGACAGACTTTGGTTACAACAAGACCTAAATTTTAAGAAAATTAGTTTATCTAAATATTGGCATGTTGTAAAATCCTTCAATAATTTTTTCAACACTTAGACTTCAGCTAACTTTTAAAAAAGTTTACTTTTGTTAAAATCTTTTCTCTTTTATTGAGTTTTATTTTTTAATTTAATTTTTTTTTTTGAGACAGGGTCTCGCTCTATAGTCCAGGCTGGTCCTGAACTCACTATGGAGCCCAGGCTGGCCTGGGACTCATGGTAATCCTCCTGTCTCAGCCTCCCGAGTGCTGGGATTACAGGCCTGAACCACCACGGCCGGCTTATGTGGTGTTGGGGAATCAAACTGGGACTTAGTGCTTCGTAGGCAAGCACTTTTACCGCTGAGTCGTGACTCCAGCCCCTTTTATTGAGTTTTAAACATTTCACAAGATAAAGAGGTATCAGTGCTATAAAAGTAAAATTATTATCTTACGGTTATGGCAAAGGCCCATAGAAAACATAATGTCCTTCTTGGTCAAATAGACATTAATTCTCGCTTTCTACATTAAAAGGTTTTCGGTTCTGTGAGACACACAAAATTCTAAGGGTGTAATTAATTTGCAGTTGTTAATCTTAAACGAGGAGAATGCTTAAACCCTTGTGTCAATGCCTTTTAATAATACTTCATACTCTTGTCAAATATTTTTATTTAAAAAGGAGCACAACGCAAAGTAACAAGTAAAAGAGAAGATAGATATTAAAAGGATATGGGGATGAGGGTTTTATAATAAAAGAAAAGGAATATTTTGGATAAAAGAAAGGATTCTTGTAGTGTCTGTAAAAGACGCAAAAGTTTCCAGTTAGATGAAGAAAGTGTGTGTGGGGGAGGGGAAACATATAAAATCTATACGATTGATTATTCTGCTTGTTTGCTTTTTGGTTTTGTAACTCATAAGATAATTTTTTTTTTTTAATAAAAAGGTTACTTGCTGCCAGTGTGTGGCTAAAAGCCATAATCCTGCCTGTTACTCCTCAGGCAATTCTCCCCAATCTAAACTCAGATAAGATCTCAGGTAACTGTGTAAAAGGCTAACTCTCCGATGTTATCTTAAGTTAGAATGGGTCGTATGTATGTACCAAATGGGAATAAAGGCACATACATCTGAGGGTAAATATGCTAAGCTTTATCAAATGTTCAGTTTGTACAGCTACAGTCATGTAACTTTAATATGTCAAAGCAACCAGTAAGTATTCTTTTAATGCAAGATACTGTACATCTAAATTTTAAACTTATCAGTGATCAAAGCCTTTGGTGTAATACCCAAAACCTTTGGTAAGACCCTGCTCTTTGTAGTTGGTACAATGAAATTTAATACAAGTTCTATCGGTTTTTTTAACTAAATAAGTGTGCTATCATACAAGAGAGATATACCATCATACGAGTAATAAGTCTATTACATATTACATTAATTATGTTATTATGATGGTAATCCTTTTCCTAAATGTATAAGAGATCTAAGCTATGCGATTCATGTCACTATCATCAGTCTACGGAAGACTTGATGAAGATTCTAAGTTCTGTCTTATTAAGAGGCTAAGTTAATCCAAAAATTTTATAACATCTATAAAACTATGAAGCTAAATATTGCTAACTCCCATGTTAAATATAATAGCGGAGTTTGAAGTTTATGTTTTACCTGTTTCTAGTTGTGGTATAGTAATACGATTCGCCCAAAAACACTACCCAGTTGGTTCTAACATGTTATCAGCCATAATTTTGCCTAAACGTGCTATGGCAAAAATCAATATCTTGGATATAGGTAAAGAGTGTTAGAAATTGGTTTTTGCTCTGGCCAGTTTTGGTTTAAATTTTCAGCTGTTTTCTTCTCCAACACCTAGCAAAATATCTACTCTGAGGTTTTAAGGTGGTAATCATCAACTAAGGTACAAATAAAATTGAACTTAATTGATGGACTCCAGGTAAACTGAGCCTAAGAGCTGTTGGTACTCCTTCCCAAGAAGAAACCAGAGAACTTCTTACATATATAAGTGTCTGACAATTATCACAGAGACTCTGCCTACATTGTAATTCACTCTAAATCTATATAAGGAAAGCCTAACAGACTTTCCAGATAAAATCCAAATTATAATCATTCAAAAGAAAGAGGGCTCTCACTATTCTCTAGTCATCACTGTGTTCTGTTTTAATCTATGTCGACTCGATTGCCTTATTGAGGTTGTTTTTCAGTTTCTAAAATTTCTTACCTTTATGATGGCCAGACAAGAATTTCCAGGACTGTTCAGAGAAATTCTTAGTTCTTCACCCTTCTGCGAGCCACCATTGGCTTTACACTCAAATTCACTACAAGCCACAACCTCTGAAAGATCAACAAGCTCAGGGTGTCCCTACAATGCCCCTGTTCACCTTGAAGCAGCCATGGGCAGGAAGACTTCACCCTTTTGCCACTAATTCGACTTTGCTGGTCTTTCAAAGAAGGAGTGGCAATTCCTAGTGTCCATGCTTCTCAGATGCAGCTCTGCTCACCAATAACGTGTATCCTGACTGTTCCTGAGGGTGTTTCCATGTGAACTTCAAAAGGGCTGAAGTAAACAAATTCAAAGCCTAAGTCTCTCTCTCTCTCTCTCTCTCATCTATCTATCTATCTATCTATCTATCTATCTATCTATCTATACATACACATATAGCAGGGATTAATGACATTGTTACTAGAGATTGTATCTACAGTGGGAATATATATATATATATATATATATATGTATGTATGTATGTATCATGGGCTGGTGCAGAAGCCAGAGCTAATAATTAAAAAAAAACTCACAAAAGCCTCAATTATAAGACAGTGGAAGTGTAACTAAGATTCTACATTTTAAGGGCTAATGCTTCTTAATTAAGTAAGACTTCTATAATACAGTTAGTGGGGTTATATATATGCACACACGTACGTGCATGTGTGTGTGTATGTGTGTGTGTTAAGTGACCCCCACTGAAGAACCACCTTCTCTATTAAAATTAATAGTAAGATTTGGCTACAACCACAAGGCCTCTTTGTTTCCACCTCGGTATAATATTATATTTCTATTTGATTTCTTTCTATAATGGAACTGTCCACTTGTTTCTCCAAACTGGAATCTGGTATGCCACCTAAAAAGTGAGATAGAGCTGTTTTTTTTTTTTTAATTTAGACTTTAGAGATCAAACTTTTACTGAAATTAGAGCTAGCCACCCCACATGAGGATATAGTGATAGTAACAAGCTAACCAAAACCAAACCAAAAGAAAACCGAAACAAACAAAACCCCCAAAACAGAATGATAGTGGAGTTTCCCAGATATTTCATCAAGCACAAATGATTGTAAATACATTGGGAAAACATAATTAGTCTGGTTCACGAGTGTGATAATGCGTGTGGAAGATTTTTTAGGCTGGGTATGATGTCAATTTTCAACTGCCACTTTCACATTATTGGGCCAGACTGTGTTCTTGATTATTTCAACTTTAGGTATTATAGCCCTGTTATATATCACATGTAAATGTTAGGTCAGATACAGAGGATGGTGATGTAATCAACATAATAATAATAAGACCTGGACTATGATGGTAAATAGGTTTGACACAATCCAGAAGCTTCCTCTGTTGTGGCTCTGCCAGCTTCTCCTTCCTCTCTCCTGAAGACCACCTTCCTGTCTACCAATCACCCTCATCTTCATCGGACCCTAGAGATGAGCATCGCTAGTGATGACGAGCATAGTGATTTGACCCCCACATGCACACGATGTAATGCTTGGGCAACAGTGGGAAACTGAGAGCTGAGGTTCCCTGAAAATAGCCTCACTCACCACGATCCCACTGGGATGAGCTAATCGGATCCCGGAGAGCCAGCGGAGAGGCTGGGGCGCTCTGCACAGCCAGGCTGTCGCGGGCTCTCTTGGCCTTTCTCATGGCTGCATCTGTGGTCCTCTATATCTAACTTGACATCTTGTGATAAACCCTCTGACATGTAACATTCCTATAATTACTAAGGGACCATTTTCAAATGTAAAAGCAGAACCTGTAGCTTTCCATCCACCTGAGAGCAAAAAATCTGAGGCCTGTAGCCGAGATTTCCTACTTCAGGGTGCCCGACTGACTGATGCTTCCACCGATGTTTTTAAAAAGTGCATTGATTTATAACTTTCTTCTGCTCTGTAACTATAAATATTGTATGTAACTACTACTTGTTTGAGTGTGCTATTTGGGGGAAACTAAGTTCATGTACCTGGACCTTGGTCACTCTTACTTGGCTTAAGAATAAGCTATCTCTTATTCCCTTTAAGGCAAAAGGAATGTCTTGCATTGAAACTTGCATCGACGAATACTGGAAAGGGGGAAGAGTCTTGTGGTTTCTTCCCTTTCCTTTTCCTTCCTTTCTCTCTTTTCCTCCCTCCCTCCCTCCCTCCCTCCCTTCCTCCCTCCCTCCCTTTCTTTCTTTCTTTCTTTCTTTCTTTCGTTCGTTCGTTCGTTCGTTCGTTCTTTCTTTCTTTCTTTCTGTCTTTCTTGATACCGGGAAATGATTCCAAGGCCTTCACACTGAGCTACATCTCCAGCTCTATTCTAAAAAAATTTACTTTGAGACAGGGTCTCACTAAATCACTAACTTGCCCAGATTGGGCTCCAACTTTCTATCCTCCTGTTTCAGCCTCCCACAGTGCAAGGAATACAGGCATGTACCACCAGGACCAGCCCATATGTTTAGCAGTTCTAAGGACCACGATAATCTTCAGCTTCAGGCATAGAAGGAAGGACTCTCCCCGACCTGGCAGAGTGCAGATTACCTAGTGGTGCAGGTGGGCTCTGTGGGAACTCAAATGGTTTGTAGTTCCTTTCTACAGAATTCCTCCTGAGTCAGTGAGACTAGGAACTTTCTTGGGAGATATTTTACAATTCAGGTGGAAGACTTCCATGAATTGTCATGTGTAGAGGAAGACCCTTTATACAGACACCAGCCACAGAAGATAAGATAGTGAGCAGGAGGACAACCGCAAGGACTAACTTAGACTAGTCCCAGCTATATCCATAACAGAGACTACATGCATATCACGTGTAAGATCTGCTAAGAATGTTTCCCCTAAACATGGGCCCTTGGTTTCTCCTTGGGTATAAAAAGCTTGCAGTGAGAAATAGACTTGTTTCCTCCATGAGATGGTTCCGGGAGCCTGCTTGAGTGGACAGTAGTTGCTCCACTGATCCAGAGTCCTGCTCAACGTCTTGTCACACAGGTCACGGCAGGTTTTTTTTTTTTTTTAAACATTTCTTCAATCATGTGCCAGTATCACTTTCATCACAAAAGAATGATATTGACTGTGATTGAGACGACCTTGCAAGTTCCCAGTCCACTCCCAAAGGATGCTTCCGCAATTTATCCATTTGCATAAAAACTTTTAACTTGTAGAGTCAACAGGGCGAGATATTGGGAGTCTTGGGGGATGAGGGAGTGGGCGGGAGGATGACAAGGGGAGGGGAATGTGAAGTTGACATGAGACATACGTGTACAGAATTCTCAGGATCAACGTAGCCATTGTGTATCGCATAGATAGACTAATAAAATGGTGAAAGAACATTTCCCAGGTTTCCAAAGTACCTTGGGATCTAGTTGCTATGTTGTGTGTAAGTACCCTTGGCATTCTGAGCCAGTATAATTATTTCCCGGCCCACTCCTGGTACTACCCCAAGCTCCCTGTGGAGGATTTGGTTTCTAAAGGCTCTGTTCCCTTGTACTTCTGTTCTCAGTTGTCATAGGCCATATGCACAAACGGCAAAATTGCTTGGATGGGAATAATTCTTCTTACTCCAAACTGCTGTCCTGAAGATGGTGACAGTTTTTCCCACCCCCCGGAAGTGTTTCTGTTTGTGGAGTTTCCAGGAGGTGAGCAGCACAGGGGTCGGGAAAGGCCGAGCGAGAGTTCACATCTGTTGATATGACTGTGTTCTTCCTGAGGCGTGCAGCTCATGCTGTGCGTGGCTCACATTTCTGGGTTAACGGAATCTGCCCATGTCACCAACGGCAGAGCAGGCACCAGGGCTTCTCCAGAGCCTGGGACTCAGCCTCTGCGCTCCCTGGTTATTTTCTCCATGTCTTCAATAGCCACTTTCCCTTTTCTCTCAACTACTGGCAGATGCCGCTGCCTTTCCCTGCGCACGTGTCATCACGCCCTGCTTCCTGGGATGGGGAAGGGCCACGTGGCATTCTGCAGCCTCTGGAGAGTTCTGCTTTTTGGGTTCCCTGTGGTCTGAAGGCCGGGACTGGAGAGTTCCCTCCCAGGCTTCCTCAAGGATGCACAGACTGACTGTCGCCATCTGAGGATGAATGGGAGTCTCCTGCTGGGGGACAGAGAGGATGACTTGGGTGGAGGACAGGTTCCTCGCCTCTCCGAGTCTTTCCTTACCGCTCTGTGCAACAGAAAATGCCACAATGACCCCAGGCTGCGTGATTTAGTGACTTAGTGAGATTGCGTCTCAGAACCAGAACTCAAAAATGGTCTGGGGATGTGGCTTAGTACAAAGGCCTGGGTTAGATCTCCAGTACTTAAAAAAAAAGACAACAACAACAAAAAAGGAAAGACAAAGAGACAGACAGACACAGATAAAAAGAAAGAAAGGAAGAAAGAAAGAAGGAAAGAAAGAAAGAAAGGAAAAGAGCGGAGATAGTTGAGATCTGGAATGTCCCACAAAAGCCTCAAGTGTTTAGAAGGTGATTGGATCATGGGATCAACTGGATCAAGCGGGTTTGCCCGCTGGTGAGCTCACCTGCTGTTGGCAGCTGGGCCTGGTGGAGGGGGGGCGTGCAGTGATAGGGGATACTTCCGGGGCCCTGGCTTATCCTCATTCCCTGCTTTCTTTCCTGCCATGCAGTAAGTATCTTTCTTTTGATGAGGCCCTTGGCTGTGGAATGCCACCATCACCACCTGACCACGGACAGGCCAAGCCCTCTGAACTGCGAGCTAAGATAAACTTTTCCTCCCTTGAGTTGTGAGTGTTGGGCACTGTGACCCAGCAACGACAGGGACTAAGGCCCTCCCGCGGCACGTGTACAGAACCACCTTTCAGACACCTGGCATGGGGAACACCGTTCAGGTGCGGTGCGGAACGCTATTGGACCTGGTCACCTTACCACGTGAGGATGAAGCAGGCGGTTGTTGTCTGACTGTGCCATGGGAAGGCTCGATTCTCCTAGGACAGTGAGGACTGGCCCTCGAGGGAGCTTTCTAGGATGTGGTGTCCTGCACACCGCCTATGGAACGCTTCCATGGTTTGGGAATACAGTTCCTGTCACTCACTTCCGGTATCCAGACTGAGCGGGAGGTGTGTCCTCTCTTCCCGAACTAAAATGTGGAGCCAATCACCGTTTCGCCATGTTTGTTTCCTGGACATTGATAACAAGGTTGCGGTCGTTGACAGTAGGGCAGCAGAATGCAGTGGGCTGGTATTCGACCTGGGCTGGGGGCATAACACAGTGGTTAGAGCACTCACCTAGGGGCTGTGAGGCCCTAGGTTGCATCCCCCAGCACCACACAAGCCAGGCGTGGTGGCACACTCTTATAATCCCAGCACTCAGGAGGCTGAGGCAGGAGTATTGCCATGTGTTCACAGACAGCCTGGGCTACATAGTGAGCTCAGGTCCAATCTGGGTTTGAGAGTAAGACCATGTCCCAAACAAACAAACAAGCAAAAACAAAACCAGAGTGGTAAATCTGCCATGTTGCCTTGAACTGTATGTCTCATGGCTCTGATGTGAAGGATTCTCTGCCTGGAAGTGACTTACCATGGATCATATTCAAGAGATCTTTGGGGCACAGTGACAAAGTCACTGAACAAGGAATATTTGTGCCTTTGTTCCCGACACCCCACCCCACCCCAACCATCCTTTGGCAGGTGTTTCCCAGACAGCGATGATGCAATTGTTGCGCCGTAAGGTGCTTATTGTGGTTTGGATCTGGAATGTCCCCCTAAAGTCTCATGTATTTGAGTGTTATAGATTGTCTACGGAACCATGTACTGTTGGGATATTGGGGACTGGTCTGGAGGGGTGGATTACAGGCTTGTAAATTGGATTACAAGCATGTAAATTGGATTGTTGGTGTGTAGTGGGGTTTACCACACCTTCCACACCTGGATCCAGGAGGGGCTGATCACTGGGATGAGACCTGGAAGGATCTATAAGCTGCTTCCTGCCTTCCTTGGAGGACGAGTCTCAGCTTGCCCTGACTTGGCTTCCTGTGTGGATGTCGTGAGAAGCTGCCTCCACCTCTGCCTCTGCCATGTACTTTCACTGTTGTCATCCACCCTGAATGAACTGTGACCTTCTGAAACTGTGAGCTAAAATAAACCTTTCCTGCCCGAAATTTGTGGACACCGGGTATTGAGTCACAGCAAAAGAAAAAGTAACTAAGACATTGCTTAAGATACAGAGAGGAGCAGGGCACTGTCCTGACCCTAGATTAGTTGGAGGAAGAGGTAAGCAAGAAGCCGTGGAGACAGTGGCCTTTGCTCTGGGCATCGGAAGGGAGAAGACAAACCTGAGTACTCTGAGGGACCTGAAAGGACAGAACTGGATTCAAACAGGGGTGAACCGATCTGAAGCCCCGAGAACTACAGGACACACAGGACACACATTGCAAACTATCATTAGATGGAAATTGCTACCAAGGCAGTAAAAACCATGGGGCCATGACAGAGAGAGGGAAAACCAAGGTGACAGGGGGCCTGGCACTCTAGGGGCTTCCCTAACCTTCACCACTGTGACTGTTCATCATTCCTTGTCAACTCGAGTGGATTAAGAAACACTCAGCAAGGGCAGAGGGTATAGTCCTGTGGTTAGAGTCTTGCATGTACAAGGCCCTGAAGTCTATCCCCCAGCACCACATATGAATTAGCCCCGGGTGGTTGCACAACCTGCAGTCCCAGCACTCAGGATGAGGTGCTGGGGGTAAAGAGACTCTCAGTGACAGCTGGAGTAGGACCAGGGCGCTCTTTTCCTCCAGGCCTCTTCTGATTGGTCATTGCCTTAGCAACTGCATATGTCATATTCTCTGTCAGCCAATCACCACCCTTGTCCTTGGTGCCTTAGGGTGGCCGTCTTCCATCATCAGCTCTCACTGGTGGAGGTCACGTGCCCACCCAAGCCACTTCAATTTCAGAGTCTCTTTAGAACCTTGTCACAGCTTTTAATTGCTGGTCCTTCCCATTCCAGCTCCCCAAACCCGCTTCTGGGTGGCTACGTCCTTTCCAAAGTTTCTCATGTTTGATCTTTTTGTTCCAAACAAAGCAAAAATAAACAAAAAAGAAAACAGAATTGAAACAAAACAAAACAAAACAAAACAAAACAAAACCCAAAAAACCAAGAAGAACCCAATCAACAGGCAGAAGGAGAGGTTTTTGTTTACCTCTGCTTCTGGTGTGTTTTTGGGGTTTCTGACCTTACAGGGTATCCTTTCAATTACTGGGGGCATTCCACCCTGTCCTAGCTACATTGAACAGGCAGCTTTTGACTACATTCTCAACTTTTTAAGTGGGTCCATGAGGAGACATTTTGCAGCTCTGATACTCGGCCGCCATCTTGACCGGAAGTCTCTCAGAAGGAGTTTTTTGAACATTCCTCTTCCAGCAAGTTGTGTAATAAGAAACAAGCTGTCAGTAAAACGGGGGTTTTAATACAAAACTATCTAGTCATTTTTATCTACCTATTACTTTTTTATGTGTCTAAAAAAATCCACAGAAGATATATTTATTTTGTTTATTTATTTACTTACCTACTCATTACTTCATGTATGTATTTTATGGAACTGGGGATTGAACACAGGGCCTTTCCTCTGAGCTACCTCCCACCCCCAGCCTCCATTATAACGGTTCTTTGAGACAGGATTTTGCCAAGTTGCCCAGGCTGGGCTCAAACTTGGGTAACCCCCACCACAGACTAGGTATGAAGGAGTCAAGCCCAAGCTTTCTACCAGCGGAGTCATTGTTTCTGGCTCTCTTATGCCATTTCCCAAGTTCCAGGGAATATTCTTTTTGTCTTGTTTTTCCTCCAGTCCCACCGACAACGTCTCACACCTCCACCCTGCCCCACCCCACTCCATTCCAGACGTAAACATCACATCATCAAGAAATCCCATGCGTCTTCGCACCTGCCTGCGTTCCTGGTAAGCTGAGTTTTCCTCCCTCTGTCTCTGCACTGTTCTCCCCATTCTCTCCCTCACTCCAGTCTACCTGTCATTTAAGCCAACCCATTGGTTTCCTGGGTTACTGATGGGAAAACAGTGTGACACCCTGGAGTGGTGGCTAGCATCGACTTTATTCACAAAATAGTTAGGTAACACGGGGTCCTGTGGCACTTACTGTTAGGATTTTATTACCCTCAGCCCTGACCCAGAAGCTCACCTGGTCCATCCAAAAGAACAGAGGTACCCAACAAACATCAACAAAGAAGAATGTTGGGACTGCAGCTCTCCGATGCCCTCCACCCCCACGCAGCACACCCAGGCAACGGAGGCTGCCAGCGTTTTGCCCACAGTCCCCGGGCCGGCTCAGTGGCCACGGCTGATCACAGTTGACCAAACTCCTTCTTCCTCAGTTCGCTGCGTTTGATCTTGCCGGTGACGGTTTTGGGCAGCTCTGGGACAAACTCCACCTGGGGGAGGAGAGAGCGATTCTGACTTTCTGCCAACTCCCAGCACCCCTCCTCTGTGCCTTTCCAGTCCTCCCTAGAGGCTGACTCCACGGAGTGACCTTCCAGCTCCACTGTGTGGGGTTCTCTCTCTGACCTCTGAAGGTGGGGGTGTGGCCATGTGACTTGCTTAGACCAATGAAGAGTAAGCAGAAATGAGGCGCGTCACCTGTGAGAAGAGTTTGGGGCCACTGATACAGGACACGCTGTCCTCCAGCTTTTGTGGTACCAGCCAGGTGATCACGTGGCGGGTGCCCCTCTATGCTGGTCCCAAGAGGAGGGGACGTGGGACAAAAGTCCCAGAAGGGCCATACTGGCTGGCAACGTGAGAGAGAAAGGAGCCTTCATTGTGACAAACCCCCATGGTTTGGGGTGACACGTTACCTACAGTAATATCTCACCAACCCTGACATCTCCCACTCTAAGCTTGCCTAATGTCAGAAGTGTAATCTCTCTCTGTGTCTCTTTCTCTCTCTCTCTCTAGTGGTACCGAGGATCAAAGCCCAGCACTACCTTATCACTCAACTGTATCTCCAGCTCACTTTTATTTTTGATTTTGAGACAGAGTCTTGGTAAGTTACTTATTTGCTCAGGCTAAGCTCAGAATTTGCGATCCTCCTGCCTCAGCCTTCCGGAGTGCTGGGATTATAGGTCTGTGCCACTGCTCCCAGTCGGACACATATTTCTTTGAGTTCTAATTCCTCTTCTTACTGACTGCAACCTCAAGGAATTTATTTTGACTCCTGAGTCTCAGTTTGTCTCTGTAAAATGGGACGGTTATGTCACCACAGGTTGTAGATGGGATTACAGGAAGTAACAATTCACGTAGAGGCATACACAGTAGGTGCCCAATAAGCGCCGGTCATAAGCTGGGGGTGTGGCAGTGCACACCTCCTAGTATTTGGGAGACTGAGGCAGGAGGATTGTCATGAGTTCGAGGTCAGCCTGGACTACATAATGAGCTTAGGACCAGCCTGGATGATGAAGTGAGACCCTGTCTCAAAATATAAATAAACAAATGCCAGCCACGTAGCCTTGCAATATGTTTGTATTGATTGTAAACAAATTTGGGCAATGTGGTTGAATAGTACAAAGGAAAAAATACTAATTTTTTTTTTTTTTTTTGAGACAGGCCTTGGCTTGTAGCCGGTCCTGAACTTACTACATAGCCCAGGCTGGCTTCAAACTCATGGCAATCCTCCTGCCTCTGCCGACAGAGGGCAGGACTACAGGTGTGCACCACCACACCTGGCTTCTGTGGTGTTGCGGAAGTGAACCCAGGGCTTTGTGTTTGCCAGGCAGACACTTTAACTACTAGTTACTCCCCTAGCCTGCCTGCTATTTCTGCTGATATTATATTGCTGAGATATTTTTAATGTAAAAAATATCTGCACTGTTAGCTTAAGTTATAGGTCAATATTCAATTTCTTTATCTTTATTTTTATTTTGAGACAGGGTCTCATTCTGTAGCCCAGGCTGGTCCTGAACTCACTATGGAGCCCAGGCTGGCCTTGAACTCATGACAATCCTCCTGCCTCAGCCTCTCAAGTGCTGCGATTACAGGCATGCACCACACATCCAGCTTATGTGGTGCTGGGAAACTGAACTTGGGTAATTAGCGCATGCTAGGCAAACACTTTAATTGCTGAGCCATTCCTCCAGCCCAATTTTCAATTTCATGAGTAATCGTTTCTCTATTGTGGGACATTTTTGTAGTCACATATAGTATTTAAAAGAAATGACATAAAATAAGCCCAGCAGAAGATACTGCATGTTATACGAATAAACAGAATTCTGTTAACTTTTGCTTGAATACATGATTGGGGTGTGAAATAGAATTTCTTGTTATGAATCAGGTTTCTAAAAAAAATTGAAAGCTGGCTATGCTCCAGTCTGGGCTTAAAGTTGCAATCCTCCTGCCTCAGCCTCCCAGAGTGCTGGCATTATAGACCTGCACCTCCAGATCGTTTCTTTTGCAGAAGAAGAAGAAGAAGAAAAAAAAAACACTGGTTGCCTCAGTTTCCTCATCCCTGGCCAGCATGTGCAGTGGGGGCAGCTCTGGACGGCAGCACTGCACATCGGCCCAGGCTCACCTTCCGGGGGTATTTGTAGGGTGCTGTCACTGACTTCACGTGCTGCTGCAGCTCCTTGGTGAGCTGGTCCCGGTCGTGGGACTGGAATGGCGGAGCCAGAACGATAAATGCTTTTACCACCTGCAGGACCGGAGCAGAACTCACGTCAGCTCTGAATACAGTGCTTAAAGAATAAGTTTACTCAGTGAATGCCAAGCTGAATCCTTCCTGGGCCCACAGTGGTCCAGAGCATCAGGGCATGAGGAACTTGGAAAGTCAGAGGGCTGGGTTCGCGGTTCGAATCCCATTCCATGCCATGCAATCTTCCTGCCTCAGCCACCCAGAGCACTGAGGTTACAGCTGTGCGCTACCGCGGCAGGCCAACTGACCTCTTTTTAACGTCATTCCCCCCCCCCCCTCCCCTTTGAAATGGGAACAATAAAGGATCACTCTTCCCTCCTCGTGGGATTTCTGTGGATTCCCCGAGGTGATCTGTGTGACACCTCTGCCCTGTTTAACTCTGTGATCTCTTCACCTACCATTAGTGTTACGATCATAGTTAACATTTATTGTATATGCAATTCTAGAGCTCAGTGGGCATTTAATACTTGTTAATAATTTATTTTTACATTAGCGGATGGAGATATCATCAAGTACGTAAGTCCTTGTAACAGCAGGTGTTCAACAAACACATGTCTAACCAAGAAAAAATGCGTGCTCTGGGCCCACCTCTCGGCTGTGGGACGCGGGCAAGTCCCTTTCTTTCCTATCTACTCGGAGAGCGCAGTGAACACTCTTGGGTTACTGGGTTCTGGCCCGCCCCACCCGCAGACCCGAGATGGCGCCACGGTGCCACCTGGTGGTCACACGCGGTGAGTGCACACGCCCGCCCGCTGGGCCGCTTTCCACCTGACCTTGAACGTGTCCCCAGGGGAAGCCTTTCCAGGGCTCCCGCAGGGACAGACCCGCCGATGACCCCGCGTCTTCCTCACCTCCCCTCGCGCCAGGTCCCGGCTGCTGACTACGGCCGACTCGGCCACAGCCGGGTGCTCCGCCAGCGCGTTCTCCACCTCTGCCGGCCCGATGCGGTACCTGCAGGATCAAGGGTTCTGGGGCAGGTGCTGGGTTGGGGTGACCCAACTCTCAAATCTGTACTGTGGGGGGTCACAGCTCCCCTTGACACAGGGAACAGAGGTCATGAGTGTCCAGTGACCTGCGACCTGTGTGTGATTTGAGCCTCAAATGAAAAATCTTGGACAGTCAGCACTAAAAATCCCGGACTGGATATTCTGTGGACTTCCACACGGTCCTCACGGAGGGAGGAGGGACAGTGGTGTCCTGTCGGAGTCCAGGGTGCTTGGCATACAAAGGGGCTTTCCTGTACAAAGCCGGGGGGGGGGGGGGCTGTTGCTCAACTATGTCAGATCTCAGGCATTGGATTCTCATAAGCAGCTCTAAGCAATTTAAGGAAAGGAGATTATTGTTACAGCTTCTTCCTGGGAAGGCTCTGGCCTTGCCTGGGTCTGCAGACTTGACTTCTAGCTCACATGGCTTCCGGCTGCAGTGGGGTGACTGTCTCTCCATCCTCTGTCTCTGCCAGGCACGTCCACTGCGGCCGGCCGCCCCATCAGTGGGCTGTGGGTGTGAGAGACCTTCCGAAACTGTGAGCTAAATAAATCTTTCCTCCCTTAAATTACGGGTGTTGAGTATTGAGTCACGGCAAGGAATAAAGTAGCTAAAACATGTGCATTACCCTCAGTTGATTATTATATCATGTGTAGATATATCAAATCATCACTGCCATAAATATGTATAATTATATGTCAATTGAAAAAGAAAACTAAAAAAAATCTTCAGTTTCTCTGAAATGTTAGAGAGAAAAGATACAGTCTCTCTGTGCTGGGGATTGAGCTCAGGACATTTGCACTGAGCTATATCCCTGGCTTTTTAAAAAAAAATTTTTTTTTTTTTTTCGTGAGGAGATCTCGCTAAGTTACAAAGTTGCCCAGGTTGGGCTTCAGTTGTGATCTCCCTGCCTCAGCCCTGGGATTACAGATCTGTGCTACCATTTCTGACTATAATGTGTGTTTAGAAAAAAAGATCATGTAGACATTTGGGCTCAGAGCCAGGCTGCCTGGGCCCTAGTCTGGGCTCCTTCCTGCGCTGTCTTAGAGAGAGAAGCGTCTCCACTGGTTTGATTTCTGCCACGACGCAGGGATGATGTCATTTCCCACTAGCTCTCAGAGGTGGGGCACCTGCAGGCTAAGGGGAGGGTCTTCACACTCGGTGCAGTCCCTCAAGGCTGTTACTGATCTGTTACTGTGCTATTTTGTTTCGCCTGTGACATTCTGTGTCACATGAGATCAGCACAACATCAAATGAGCTCCTGAAATCCATGGGGTCCAAAACACAGCCCCCACTAGGTCCTATCTCATCTTTTTTTTTTTTTTTGTACTAGAAATTGAACCCAGGGCCTTTGCACTGAGTTACAGTCACAGCCCTTTTAAAATTATTATTATTTTTTGAGATAAAGTCTTGCTAAGTGACTAAGATGCCCGAGCTGGGCTGGAACCTGCCACCCTCCTTTAAACTGTTCTGTGCTGTCTTATCTCCCTTCCAGACGCTCTCAAACTTAATTTTCATAGATTCTCTGGATGAAGGGGTGGGCAAGGCACACAGGGACCTGGAACCAGGCCCCTTGCAGCTGCAGGTTGAGGGGCCCAGCACAGAGGCGCTGCAGGCAGGTCAGATCCCAGCCCAGCGGGCCGCACCTACCCGGAGGCGTTGATAATGTCATCGCTCCGCCCCAGGAACCAGAAGTAGCCTTCCTCGTCCATGGTCGCCTTGTCCCCAGAGTTGTAAAAGTCCCCGCACTGCACCTCGGCTGTCTTCTCAGGATTATTCTGCCGAGAGAACAGCGTTCCTTGGTGGAGAGCACTGAGTCTGGAAACGCAGAGCTGCAAACCCGGGTGCAGATCTGGGTTTGTGTTCAGCCCTGGGCTGGGGGTTGGGTGGGGTGGTGGGGCGGGGCGGGGGTGGGACACCTGTGCAAATCCGGGGATGAGGAATCCAGGGTGAAAGTGCAGCTGCACCTCCGTCCGCTAGGGGCGCTGCTCACCTGGCCCATTCTGATGGCAAATTTTACAAAGCAGGGTTTGCATCAGAGCGGGGCCCTGCTGGTTTTATTTCCTGCTGCGGGCTCAGCAGAAGCCGGGGATGGGGGTTTGGAGAGGTGGAGGGGTCGGGAGAAAGTATGGTGGGGGGGTGAGGAGGACAGGGCCAGTACACCCTGAATTTTCTTCCACAGATACTACTCCATTTGACCCTCACAGAAGGCCCATGAGGCTATTTTTTAGAAGTAAAAGCAATGTTTTCAAGATAACTGAAGATTTGCAATATATTTAAAAATAATTGTGTCTTTTTTTCAGAACCTAGGGCCTTCACACTGACCTGCATCTCCAGCTCGTGTTCTTTTTTCTTTCCGACCTACAGGAAGTTGTGAGTGTAGCTACAGACAGCCAGAGTTTAGGAAATGTTGACCAAAGGGTAATGTCTCACCCCTCAATGGCCATGTGACTGCTGCCCAGTGGACTGTGGAGTTTTTGGGCTTTGTTTTATATTTATTTATTTATTTATTTTTGAGACAGGTTCTCTCTCTATAGTTCAGGCTGGTCCTAAACTCACTATGTATCCCAGGCTGGCCTCAAACTCATGGCAATTCTGCTGCCTCATCTTCTGGAGTGCTGGTATTACAGGTGTGCGCCACCACACCCAGCTGGTGAGGTGCTGGGGAATCCAGGGCCTTGTGCTTGCTATTTGAATGCTTTCACTGTTATGCTATTCCTCCAGCCCTTAGACTGTGTTTTAATACACTGGCCTGAGACACTGCTATGCAGTCTGCCTCTAAAAGAATGAACTTTTTAGAAGTTAGTATTCTTCATTGCATTTCTGCTGAGCTACATCTCCAGCCTATTTTGTTTTTTATTTTGAGACAGGGTTTCACTAAGTTGCCCATGCTGTGCTTGAACTTGTGATCCTCCTGCTTCAGCCTCCCAGAGTGCTGGGATTACAGGGATGCCCCATCACACCTAGCTGAGGTTAGTATTCTCAGTAGGACTGAGTCTGGACAGCAGGAAATGGACGCTCATGTTCAAGGAAGAGATTCTTTTCTCGCCTTGGCCTGCACTTCTTGGTAGTGAGCTCCAGGTGGCCCTAGCAAAGTTCTCAGACCACAGGGAGTCAGGCAGAGTCCTCCATCCTCTGGAGGCTGGCAAAGTCCACTTCCCTGTGCCAGGGGGGTCTTGACCTTGTCTACTCTTTAAACTTGCTACTGAGAAAGGAGGTTAGGAACATAGCTTGTAGGAAATTCCTCTACAGAAACATCAAAAACAAGCCCACAGACAGACACAGACACATCTGAGCTGGCATTGTGGAGGCTCAGAAAAACCGTCAAAGATTTACAGCAACCACGCAAGTGTCTACTTGAGAAAAATCTATCCTCAACGTGGTAGGAAAGTGTCGCAGTGTTTTTACTCACTCAGCCTTATCCTCTCTCAAGTATGACAGCCATGGTCTTGAGCAGGTGGTAGCCCTGCTCCCTGTCTGCTCCTCCTCTTCCCTGGTTCTAGGGAATGGATTGCACATGGGGAACTAAAATGTATGGTGAACACTTAAGTGCTTAAGAATCACTATCATGACAGACACATTGCCCACTAATCCTGCTCAAGATCCTACCCGTCCCTTCAGACACACTTGTCCTCACACTCTTGTCACTTTCTGAGGTAGTTCTGAAAGTTCTCTTACAAGGTGTGGTCAAAAATGCAGTGAATGCTGCTGTCCTGTGCTCTCCAGTGGAAAGCCAGGTTTGTAAAATCATGGCAGTGTGTCCTCACCCACCTTATTTGCCAGATCTGGCATTGTGCGGCTCTTGACACCTCCCCACAGTCAACATAACCACAAAAGAGAAAGATTTAAAACTGAAGGCAGTGATGACCACATAAATAAAGATTGTCATACAAAAGGACTCCCGTGACCACTCCAGAAAGCAGCAAGAATGATGGGATGGGTGTGTTAGAAGTGAAGGAGAGGAATTTTATGTGTCTTTGACCATAACAAATTTTTAAAAGTTCAAACGTTTGTCAGAGCTTTTGGTCACCCCTCGCCTTCGCTAACTATGATGTCCTAATCTCCCTGGGGTTCCACACAGAACTGGCTCCAAGTGATGCTTTAATTTAACTCAGAAGGATCATGGGAAAACAGTAGGGGAGGGAGAGAATGCGATCTTTAGATTTATTCAGAATGCCCCCATGACGAGTGCTCCAGTTTTCAACAATCACAACAAAGAAACAGCGAAACATGGCTAGAACAGAGCTATGGATGTCTCTGAGGACCGCCAACATTGGACTTACTAGAAAAGTAGCTTAAATATGATAAATATGTTCAAGAAGACGAAGTGGGGGGGGGGTAGACCAAGAATTAACGGAAGTCAGGAAAATGATGCCCAGACAAAATGAGAATATCAATGGAGACAGAAATTATGAAACAGAACTGAACAGAAATTCTAGAGGTAAAAAGTACAATAACTGAAGCAAAAAATTCACAGGAAAGTTTAACAGCCTATTAGAGCAAGCAGAAGATAAAAGCAGGGAGTCGAAAATAGAGCAAAAAAAAAAAATCTGAAGAACAAAAAAAGTGTAGAAAATGAACAGAGCCTAAGGGACGTGTGGAGCATCGTACAGCCAACCCAGTGGGCGCTGCAGGAGTCACGGAAGGAGGGAGGAAGAGGCCAAGAGAGTTTATCTCAAGAAATAATAGAAGAAAAACTTCCGAATTTGATGAAAGTCCAATAAGCCAGAGACGAAAGGACCAATGTGGTAATGATTCCCTTCACACGAGATAGCTGACATAGGCCAATTCACAGATCAGAAGTAGTGAGAGGTGACCAGCTGCTGGGTGGGCAAGGGAGAAGAAGGGTGTTCCAGGTTGATGAGCACAGAGTTTCTGTTTAGAAATGGTGAGACACTTCGTGGAGTGGGTAGTGGTGATGGTCGCACAACGTCATCAATTTATTAATGCCTCTGCGTTGTGCATTGGAACATAATCATCAAAGAAGTCTTTGTATTTTATCTCATTAAAAGAAGAGGAGGATCAAGGAGGAGTAGCCGAGACTCATGGGAAGAGGGTCACATGTTGCCCTCACACTATGGCCTCACGGGCGTAGTGGGCATTGTGTGGGCTGTGTTTCTCAAAGCTATCTGTACACACCCAATCATTTGAGGTTTAAAAACGCCCCCTTGCGGCCAACAGTGTGAAGACAGTGTGACCCTGGGGGAGCCGCCAAAAGACAGTTTTTGGAGAAGGAAGGTTGAGTCTGCCATCGCTTTCAGGGTCTGGTCCTCTGTGGCCGACCATGGAGGTCACATGGCCATGACTAACCTGGGCCAGTCCAGGTGTGCTAACTTATGAAGAATTCCACTAGGTTTTGGATCACCCGTGGAGGATTCCAGTAACACAGGATTTGAGGTCTCCCCCCCCACCCCCAAAGCCTGGATTTGGGTGCCAGGCCGTTTTCCAGGGGAAAACACATCACAGTTGACATGTGCAGCCTTCTTTCCACAAAGCAGGGCTAACAGGGTCCTCGGGCAGACAAGTCATTTGTTTCCCTGGCTATTGGTAAGGGCGGTGGTGTTACCGGAGCCTGGGCAAAGCCAATATATGTCCATGACCTCAGGAGGTGCTGGACCTGGGTCTGGTGGCTCTGGAGCCCAGTTTTGCTTCTACTCCCAGACTGAGCCCCTCAGTGACAAGTGAGTGAGGACAGAAAGAGGCACGGCCACACACCGTGGCCTTGAGTACAACGCCAACAGGCATCCAGCACTGGGACAAATGCAGGACCACCCAGAGCTCCTGCTGGGATTCTTGGGGCCCGGATGGGGGCTGCGGGGTCCTCCTACCTCATAGCATGTGAAGAGGCCTATGGGCCTGGTGGGCCTCATCCGGATGCCGATGTTCCCTTCGGTGTTGGGTGGCAGCACGTTGCCCTCGTCGTCAATGATCTGGAGCAAGAAGCCCCCGTGGGCCCACCGTGCAGGGCTCCCTGACCCGCCCGCCTGCCTCGTCGCCCGGCTCATTCTTGGGACACGGTGGGAGAATGGGATCTTGACGGAGGAACTGTGTCAGGGAATCCAGAGAGACTGCCGGGAATCTGCAGTCAGGAAATGGGACGTGCACGCCAGGGGTCTGCGTGATTTATGGACGTGGGGGCGTCACCAAGGAGCCCTTGACTAGGGAAAGCGCCGGGAGAGGAGGGAAAGGCACAAACTGTACGGAAACCACAGAGGGTGCAGCTGCCCAGCAGCGAGCTTTCTGGGTGCCCACTGCCATGCAATTCTCACGGGAGCCGCCACAGGAAGCAGGAGAGGAGGCGGGCGGAGCGGCGGGACAGGGAGGGTGGCCGGGGTGGGGAAGTTTGCACGGTCCTGCGTGCCGGTGTCCCACAGGGATCCAGCTCCCGCGGGCCCTATCTGCTCCCTGCCCACACCGTGAGGGCCTGACCTGGACGTCGTAGGGCGGGACAGCCTTCCCCATGGAGCCCGGCTTGATCCTCATCCCCCGGGAGATGGCGCACGTGAGGCCCTGTGCCCAGAACACAGAGGACGGGGGCGGCTGGAGAGTCCAGGCTGGCCCCACAGCGGGGAGGATCGTGCCCGCGCCTCATCCCTGCCCGCTCACGGATGTCACCGACTTTGCACAGAGGCCCCAGCCTGAAGGTGGGGGGCTGTTTCAGGCTCAGTGTGCTGGCCCAGCTCCGTTCTGAGGCGCTGGCTGGCCCCAGCGTGGGTGGGGCCTACGCTAGGAGCAGGGTGGGCAGAGCCCAGGGAGGATGATGATGAAAGAAGCAGAAGGCCCAGGCCTGGTGGCTTGAGTCCATAATCCCAGCTCTGAATGAGGCTGAGGCAGGAGGACCACACGTCAGAGCTTGGTGTGTGCAACTCAGCAACTTAATGAGACCCTATCTAAAAGTTAAAATAAAAATGACAGGAATGTAGCTCAGTATGAAAACTCTGGTTCAACCAATCTCCAGTACTGGGGGGGGGGGGGGGGGGGGGGGGGGGGGGGGGGTTGGGTGGGGAATGCAAGGGGATAAACTGAGGCACATGGATAAACTGTGAGCCATTCAATGACAAATCCAGAGTCTTTCTATTTCCGAGACCTGGAGTAAGATTAACGAGTTTACAAAAAGTCAGTTAGATATTGTGAGTCGACGTGTTCTAGGGCCTGAGAAGACGAACTGGGAGTTGTAGGCATAGAACAGAGGGTGGGGACGTGGCTCCGCCCAGCACTGACAGTGGACTGAGGGACCCACCACGCTGTCATTGGAGAGGTCCCTGAGATTTGAGACGTGCACGACACCCTAATGATGGCCTTACCTGGTGGTCAGCCAGGTCTGGGGTCAGCCAGGTCTGGGGTCTGGGGTCTGGAGTCTCACTTAGTGTGGGTGTGTGTATTTGGTGTGTACAGAAAGCTTCTGCCCCTCCCGGACCCCTGCTAGTATCTTAGTCAAACCCGCGTGTTGTCCTTGTAAACACCCACACAGGAATTTCTGATGGCAGCCTCTGCCTGCCTCTGCATGCTGCCGCCTAGGGTGGGACGGTGGAGCTGGCAGGACCTGCTGGTGGCAGTCTTTTATGCTACTGGAGAGAGAGTCCCATTCTGCCACCCCTCCTGGACTGCCCTGAGCTAGTGGGCGCAAGTCCAGTGTCAAAAATGTCTCTGGATGCCTTTATAACCTCCCCAATAATTGTCAGTGTGTGGCATATTCTCTCTCTCTCTCTCTCTCTCTCTCTCTCTCTGGGTGTGTGTTGGGAACTGAACTCAGAACCTTCACACTGAGCTACAGCCTGGTCCTTATTTGTGTTTTCTTCTGAGACAGAGTCTGGCCCAGGCTGGGCTCGAACTCGTGATCCTCCTGTTTCAGCCTCTCAGAGGGCTTGGATTATAGGCCTGTGCTACCAGGCTGCTAGGTTAGTTCTGTCGATGAGCGGGTGAGCTCTGAATTGCTTTCCCATGGATCAGTGGGGGCAAGTCAACCTTAACCCCTGAGCACCCCCCCTCCCCGGACTGGTGGACTCACCTCACAGTCACAGCACGGCTCAGCCCACCTGCCACCCTCAGTGACCCAGCACGGTAGTGCCCGCCTACCGTTTCTGACTGTCCATAGGCCTCGTGGATCAGAAGACCCGTTGCCTTCCTCCATTGCTCCAGTTCCTCGGGCAGCAGGCTCTCCCCGGCACAGGCGCAGTGCTCCAGGGTGGGGAACCTGAGGCTGCAGGAGGGACAGGGGTCAGGCTGGGCTGCCGGCTGCATGCAGAGCTCACGGCCCTGGCATCAGATCGTTCATCCTTCTGTTCTCTCACTTTCCTATTCACCTTCTGGTCATTTTCTGAGGGTCAAGGTCAAGTGGTTGCCGCTCTCTTCCTGTCGATACTTTCCCTCATCAGGGAGATGGTGGGGGAGCCTGGTGGTACTACTGGGCTGGACCAGGAAAGCCTGTATCAAAGTTGGATGTTAGTATCAAGAGAGAGAGAGAGAGAGAGAGAGAGAGAGAGAGAGAGAGAGAGAGAGAGAGGCATGCTCATGGAAGCTCAGGGAAACATTTGATTTGGCCAAGAAACCCTAAACCGTAGTCATACACCATAATGAAGTGTGACTGGAAGGACTTCTGTATTTCTGAAAGGGGAATGAAAATTAGAGTTTGGAAATGATCAGTTCAAGACATCAGGGCGGGTGAGGCCCAGTGCAGAAAAAGGTGGGAAGGAGTAAGAATTTCAGAGAGCTCAGACAACTCTTGAGTGAATGTCGCTAACTACATCACGGGGTGAAAACTCTCTCCTCCACTTTGCCCATCAAGTTTTCCTAACATAGGTGTTCCTAACTCTTGCACCCTGGAGCCGTATTGGTCCGTGGCCTTGGAAGGACCCAGATAGCTGAGCAGTGAGTATGAGGAGGAAAGCAGTAACTGAAGCTCCGCCCCCTGCCGGCGTGCTCCTATCAGGTTCTGATGCCGCTGCTGATTGTCAGGAGGCGGAGCTTTGCTCCCAAAGCTTTCCTCCAACAACCTACTACATAACAGGTGCTGACCTTCTCCCGTCCTTAGGAGAATGGTGTTCTACTAAGCTAGTCTCTGGTGTCAAAAAGGTTCGGGACTACTGTCCTAAAATATACAAAATAAAAACTAGATTCCTTAAAGAAAATTGGGGTATGGGTAGCGATTGGGGTGTGAACCCGCTGGCATTGGGCAGAGCCTGGCCAGATTTTGGAGGGAGGCAGTGACATCAGTACCACTTTGCACCCTCTTTACCTCTGTTAGTATAAATTGACTCCAGAGAGACAGACAGGAGACCTCGTGCTGCCGAGGGAAGCCCACTCTGTAGCTTTACTAAATGGGCCAAAATTGGCGGTGGTTTCAGGCACAGTCGTCAGTTATGAGCTGATGAAATTTTTGCAGGTTTGAACGAAAGCTACCACTTGAGGAATGTAAAAATGGGTCACAGGACAAGCTGTGGAATACAGACAGAAACACAATCCAGCCAGACTCAGTCTTCGTGAATAAATTATGCTGTAATTCAGTTAGTTTTGCCAACGGGAGTCATTAAACTCTCTGGTGTCTAACCTCTGCAGCTGTCATGTTTGAAGTAGCTGTTACAATTTCAGACTCTCCGAAAGGGACAGAAATGACCGTAAAGCCTAAAGAGCAGATTTCAGTTTAATTAAAAACTAACCTTCCAACTCAGAGAAGGGCAAAAGTATAAGTGCCCGAAGATGATGCTACTTATTCATTGGATTGGCAGGAAGTAACTTTGACAATAACAAGTGTTGGCAAGGGTGTGGAACACTGGGGGTTCCTCTGTCTTGCGCAAATTGGTTTGATACTTTTGACAATAGGGTGGCAACGTGTAGGGTCACCAGGACCTAATAATCTTTATTTTAGAAATACTCTCCAGAAGTGCATGCTTACATGCACCAGGGCCCAGGTACCAGAGTTCAAGCAACACCGATTGTCAAGCCCCAATGAAATATACACAAATCTCCAGATTACGCAAATGTCCACTAACAGTAGGATCGACAAGAAAGTTGTGGTATTTTCACCAAATGGGGTATTATACTTCACTTAAAATTGACTATAGCAATAACCAATAACATGAACCATCTTAGAAATATCATTAGATAAGTAAAATTCCAAATTACAGACACTCTAAAGGAAAGTAAGGAAGTTGTGACAGTTAATTGTGATATGTGACTGGATAAAGAAATGGCCAGGGCATAGCTCAGTGGTTAAAGCACTTGCCCAGGAAGCTTGAGGCCCTGAGTTCGATGCCCCAGCACTTCATAAAAGGTAGGCATGGTGGCACATGCCTATACTTCCAGGACTTGGGAGGCCGAGGCATGAGGATTGCTGTGAGTTGGAGGCCAGCCTGGACTGCAGAGTGAGCCTCTGTCTCAAAAACAAAACAAAAAAAGTATCTCTACAAAGATATACTAAGATACAAAAAAAAGAATCTTTAGCAAATCATTCCAATAAAGGGCTCTGCTTGACCGAGAAGAGGCGCCACTATAAGGCCACTGTAGCCCATTCTAGAAGTAGGAAGCTCAGCCAAAGAGTGGTAACTTGAGTGGTGATGTGAATCAGACACAGAAGATTAAATATGTTAAATATTGAAAAACAAAACAAAACAAACAAAAACACCAAACAAAAACCTGGCCAGGGGATTGGTAAAGTACAATCCTGAAGGTGTCTGGGTGGGTCATGGAGGAACGGCCCTGGGGTCTTTGTCTGGTTGGTACTGGTTCACTTCTACTGGATACCTCAAGCCAAGAGTCACTTCCTGGCCCCACTGCCCCCTTCCACCGTGGTGCTCTGGAGAGCAAAAGTGAAGAAGTTCTGTCACCCCAAGGAAGTGTAGAGAGAAAGAGAGGTCACTGGCCTGGAATACAAGTCCAGGAGGTGGTATGCAGCCTCTGTGAGTCCCTGTGAGCTGTCGCCCGTGCTCCGTTAAGTGTCCCCTCATCCATGTCCCTGTAAGTAACCGCTCCACCGTACTCCTGTCAGCAACCCCAACCAGCTCACTGGCTCACCACACGGGACCCAGGTGTGACTGCCCGCTTTGGCCAGTCTGCTGTGCCCACCTGGGTGAACCAGACATTAGCATTCATGTGATTATCAGCATTGCCAACCCACACAAGCACGCCTCGAAGAACCTAGGGGACACAGTGAGCTCATGGGTACTGAATTCCTGAAACTGCTATGCAAAGTGTCGTGAGCAGCCACTAGTACGTACTTGGTGAATTTCTGTTGTAGAATCATTCGGTATACACCTGGTGCAGCGATGCATTGGGTGATGGGGTACTGGAACAGCACCTGAAAAGGCAGGAGGGAAAGAATTTTATATTTATAGTTCAAGTGTACAAAAAAAATCAGACTTTCAGTTCTGATCTCCCTACTATTCTTTTGTGTACATGCACGTGTGTGTGTGTGTGTGTGTGTGTGTGTGTGTGTGTGTGTGATATTGTGATCAAACCCAGGGCTTTCACATTGAGCTACATCCTCAGCCCATATTTCATTTTAAAATCTTATTTATTTATTTATTTGTCTGAGCCAGGGTCTAGCTCTGTAGTTGAGGCTGATTCTCAACTCATTTTGGAGCCCAGGCTGACCTTGAGCACACGGTAATCCTCCTGCCTCAGTCCCCAGAATGCTGGGATTGCAGGTATGCGTCACTACGCCCTGTTAATTTTTCATGTGATGCTGGAGAATCAAACAGTAGGCCTTGCACATTCTAGGCAAGTATTCTAACCCCTGTGCTATGCCCTCAGGCGTGTGTGTGTTTGTGTGTGTGTATTTGATTTTGAGACATTCTTGCTAAGTTATTAAACTGACCAGGCTGGGCTTGAATTTGCAATCTTCCTGTCTCAGCCTCCTAAAGTGCCAGGATAATAGGCCTATGCTACCGATCCTGGCTAGTTCTCTCCATATGTGTATACGAGGTATGATTTTTATCTGTGGCTCATGCCAGGCCTTATCGGCGGATGTGCAAAGAACTAGATAATGTTCCACATCTTACAGAGTGTAACTAACAGAGGACAGAAACAGGTCTCAGATGATGAGACAGAAGTTGGAGGTGTCACAACTGATCTGAAGAAGGTTCTCTGAGAACACAGGTGAGGGAAGTGGTGCTTCTGGCTGGGTGGTCTGGGGATGGGGCTACTGCAGAAGGTGGCATCTGATAGGGACACTAGCAAATGGACAAGGTGCCCACGAGTAGAGACATGAGGAGGAACTAAGCCTCAGGAGTGGAAGAAACATTCAGTCAAGTCAGAAAATACCACTTACACAGGGACTGGAGGAATAGCACAGCAGTTAGAGCACTTGACTTACAAGGGAAAGGCCCTGAGTTTGATTCTCCAGCACCGCACATGATGGGTATGGTAGTGCATGCCTGTAATCCCAGGCCGAGGCAGGAAGATTGCTTTGTGTTTGACATTAGCCTGGGATACATAGTGAGTTCAGGACCAGCCTGGACTACAGAGTAAGACCATATCTCAGAAATAAAAAAAATAAATAAAATACAATTAGAAAATACCACTTATGCAGACACAGAGGAAAGGAGTTCAGTTCAGGGAGACGGAGGCTAGATGCAGGTGGATTATTTGGGATTTAAAATGTCTGGTAGTCACCATATCTCATTAGGAATGGGAGTCTTCAGCATTTCCGATCAGAGTAAATTTCTAATTTAAAAAATTTTTGGTTGGGAATAGGGGCATAGCTCAGTGGTTAGAATATCCACCTACCACGCATAAGGCCCTGGGCTCTATTCCCCAGTGCCACATAAAAATTGGCTGGACATAGCAGCCCAAGCCTGTGATCCTAGCACTCAGGAGGCTGAATCAGGAAGATTGCTGTAAGTTTGAGGACAGCCTAGGCTATGTGGTGAGTCTAGAAGAAGTTTGAACTACAGAGCATGACCCTATGTCAACAAAAACTTCTAAAAGTGAATACCTTTCATCTTCATGATAGGAATTGAAAGAATAAACACCTTAAAAATTACACAAAATTAAACTATACTGTAAAGCCCTAGTAACAAAACCAGTATAAAAATAGATACATTGACCAATTGAATACGAAAGAGGACGGAAACAACCCCACATCGTGGTCCTTGAAAAAAGGGCCAAAGTCATACACTGGAGGAAGGACAGCCATTTAAGAAATTGTGCTGGCAAAACTAGAGATTTATATGCAGATGATTAGATCTAGATCTCCCTCACCCTGAACACAAATCAGCCCAAAGTGAATCAATGGCCTCAGCGCAAGACCTGAAACCTCCAAAGTGGCAGAGGAAACCATCAAAAGTACCTTGACATCCCATCTCCTCTCAGCCAGGATGGCTACCAGCAAGAATACAGGACCTCAGGTGGCAGGCCTGTCATCCCAGTGCTCTGGGAGGCTGAGGCAGGGGGATCAAGACCAGCCTGGGCAATTTAGCAACTTCATGAGACCCTGTCTCAAAAATCCTAGCTAAAAGAATGAGCTTGGGGTGTAGCTCAGTGCAAAAGCCCCAAACCCAGTCCTCGGAACCAAAACCAAGAAGCAATAAATTCTATACAGGTTGGGGTGCGGGGAGGGGAGGGAACCTTCTACACTGTTGTGGGAACATCCATTAGTCCAGCCACTGTGGATGTTGGTGGTGATTTTCTTAAAAACCTAAAAATAGAGCTACCCTCTGATCCAGCTACACCACAACTTGGTATATTCCTGAAGGAAAGCCAGAATATTATAGAGATACCTGTATGCCTGTGTTTATTGCAGTGCAATTTATAATAACTAAGCAGTCCGGGTGCTGATTAACCATGAATCGGTTCCATGCCCCACCCCGGAAAGGTCCTACACCAGGATTGCCGTCCGCACACGGGCTTCTCTGCTTAAGGATTGAAGTACATCATGCGCATGTGCCAATCTGCCAAGATGAAACCCACCAATCTGCGTATGGGACACGCAGTAATGAAGGATGTGGAAGGAGAGAAGAAAGATGAGAAACACTGGGAGCATGTGAAGGAAAGGGGATCTTGGCACAAGGTCGCTGGAGACCTAAAGTGGTACAGCCATCACAGAAAACAGGTTGGAATTTTGCAAAAGAAAAAAATTGAAAATAAAGCTACCACACTAGCCTGCAACCCCACTATTGCATATCGATCCAGTGGAAATAAAATTAGTATGCCAGAAGGGGAAAAATATTCCTTGGCTGGGCTGAGTTTTTGTTTAGAATCTGAGAGATTCTGATGCTGGAAGGTTGGTCTTCTTACCTGCACAATGACCTTGGGGTCAAACTGGGGCAGGTGATGGATGAAGAGAGTACAGCCTGCTGACCATGGCTCCAAAAGGCCCCCCACGGCCGCTAGGATCCAACCTGGGTCCGACATGCACCAGTGGATGTCTGATGTCTTCAACTGAAATACTCTCCTGCTAACTCCAAAACATGGTGACTTCAGCTGTGCGGGCTGTGGGAAGTTGTGGACCAGGGGTGGGGATCTGGAAGTTGTGGACCAGGGGGTCAACCGTGACCCCACCACCTCCTTCTCACTTCTAGCCACCAGGTCCTGCCTCCTCTGTCTCCTGAAATCTCCCCTGTGCTAACCTCCTTCTTGTCTCAAACACCTGTTCCTGGCCACTGGCCTTCTGCCCCTGGACTGTTCTTAAGGGACCCCACATCTGGTCTTCCCTTATTCCACTCTCCCTCCAATCTCTTCTTCAGTGATTTTGTCAAAAAAAAAAAAAAAAAAAAGGAAAGAAAAAAGAAGCTGACCACGTTAGAAACCTTCTGGTATGTTTGCATCATTTTCCTAATAACATGTAAACCCTAGCAAGGCTCCCACACCTCTGTGTGATCTGGGTCCTGCTCAGTTTTCCAGCTCTTCCTATTGGTCCTCCCCCAACATCCCGAGGACTAGTCTCAACATCTGTAGTTCCATGAATACTGCTTTTCCTATCTTTGAGCGTTTGCCCATGTTATTCCAAGTGCACCGCAAGCCCTTCCCTCCACTCATCCTCAGGGGTCTTTCTACACCATTTTTATTACTAGCCCTAGTAACCCCTGCCCACAAGAAGTCATCTCTTCCACCCTCTTCTGGTTTAAAGGTTGGAAAATAGATAGAAGTCAGGGCCTAGGGTCATAGCTGAATGGTTAGCATGCTTGCTTAGTGAAGACGAGGCCCTGGGTTCAATTCTCAAGTACCACATAAGTTGATCACGGTGGCACACACCTGGAATGCCATCACTTGGGAGGCTGAGGCAGGAATATTGCTGTGAGTTTGAGGCCAGTCTGACCTACACAATGAGTTCAGGACCAGCCTGGACTACAGAATTAGACTCTGTCTCAAAAAAAAAAAAAAAAAAAAGAAAAAAGAAAAAAGAAAACAGATAGAAGTTGGTCTGGTCTGAATATTACTAGTTGGAGAGAAAGGGAGAAAGAGGAGAGGCTTAGTTTCATTGGTTTTTGATTAACCCAGGAGTAGAGAGCTTTAGTCTCTATGTCTTCAGATCAGGGTCCGGACCTGGTTTGGTGTAGCCGGGTCCAGTCATTTCCCTCCTCGCTCTTCATGACTGGGAAAGGCCAAGTCTGATTTGGCCATAGAATGTTCTGCCTTTCCCCCATAGACCTACGAAGTCATACCCAGGACATAGGGACTTGTCGTTAGGGTAGCTTGCAGTCACTGTTGCCTCTGCCAGATTTCCTCCACACCTCCTGTGAAGGTGCCCAGAAAGGACAGAGTCTCCCCTGTTATTCTGAGGTCTCTGTCAGCAGATGCCAGGGGCGCCCACCCCAGCCGCTACCTTGGAGACCCTTGGAGTCTGAGACAGAGGTGCGTTTGAGTTCTCCCCCACCCACCTCCCTCCAGGCCCGGCCTCCTCCTACCTCGAGGGGAGGGAGCTCCGCAAGGCCAGCCCCTGACTGTGCTCTGTCATCTTGGGGAGACCTGTGGTCCCGCTGGTGAAGAAGATGGCCATGGGGTCCTCCGTCTTTGACCTCACACAGGTGTAGTCTGGGGATGCGGACCTGCAAGGACAGGAAAGTCACGCTGCTGTCGTCCCCCTTTGGGGGAAACCCCGGGAGGCTCGGGGTCAGGAGACGGGGAGTTGCAAGTCTGGAGGAGAGCCGGCTCCCCAAGAGGAGGCAGGGGACAGACTGTTGGGTGACCCGGACTGGTGCACTGGTATTTCCTACTTTTATTTTTGGCCGATACTATTGTTTTGATTAGTTTGTCCTTGCAATACATAATCATAACAACAGTCAGCTTAGGAAGCTGGAGCGTCCCCACGTCACGTCTTGATCATTTTTCTCCTTTCTTCCTGCTTTCTGCCCTTCCCAGTGTATTTAAAACAAACACACTTAGCAAATGCTTAAATAACACTCACAACATCCCAGACTGGGTCTAAGTGATTGACATGTGGGGACTCAGTCCCTGGGAGTGACCTGAGTTGGTGAGGGCCAACCTAACCAGGCCCACTTCTGCAGGCTCAGAGAGGGTCAGTAACTTCCCCAAACATGTGCTGTAGGGCCAGCAAGGGTCGGGGCCAGGATTCAAACCCAGGTGGTCTGTGCCCTTAACCGTGCTGCTGGGTTCTCTCTTTATACAAACAGGATTTTGAAAAATCGCACCATAGGCTTGTGTTTTATTAATGTAGCTTAGCTGTGCAGGAAGTGAGTTCCACTCTGGTGCGTTCATACCCGCGCACCACGGACTGTGGTGTTTCACCCCCAGGTCCCCCCTCTGCTGCCGTCAGCCTCCTTCCTAGCTCAGCTCTGAGTCTCCCTTCTGCTTTCCGGTCCCTCTCTCTCTGAGTCCACACAGGAGAGAACACGCACAGCTCTTGCCTTTCTGAGTCTCGCTTGCTTCATGGTCTCCTGTTCTATCCACTTTTATGCAAATGACACAATTTCATTCTTTTTAATGGCTGAATAATACTCCATGTGTATTATGACTTTTTTTGCCCACCTATCTGTGATTGGACACCTGGACTGGCTCTGTGTCTTGGCTGGCAAGCAGCTATCACTAGATTGAACGGTGTGATCTCCGTGTTGAGCAGCGGGGACAGAAAGCTAGGGAGAGGGGGTGTGAAGGAATTCCACGGAAACCCTTTTCTCAGTGAGTTTGAGCTGGCAGGTGCCCTCCGTGGTGGCCTCCCTCTGGCTTTCGAGAGCTTCTGAGGCCAACTGTCAAGGTAAATGTAGCACACTACAGGGTTTAACACAAATTACAAATGTGGCTGAATCCCGGGGCGAGGGGGAGGCGGGCTCTGGGGGTCTTGCAGAGCATCGGTACCGGTACCAACACTGGTGCCATACATGCAGCATCAGAATTTGGAGAAGAGTGGTTCCTTCCTCCAGCCCTTCCCCAGCTCTGCCTGGAAGGCGTCTCCACAGGCTCCCCACCCTGCAGGAGACACAAGTGCTTGTTCTGGAAGCTGCTGGCCAACTGCAGCTGGCGATTTAATTTATCCTGAAACCTCATGCTTTACCTTAAAGATACTGTTTTCTCCTTGTGTTATACATCTTCGTGCATGCTGTCTCTGTGGTACTGGGTCTTGAACTCAAGCTCTTCACACTGAGCTACACTCCTAGCTCCTTTTGTCTCGAGAATAAGACTTGCTGAGATGCAAAAGTGTCCATCACGCTAAGACTGAATATCTCTATCTATCTATCTATCTATCTATCTATCTATCTATCTATCTATCTATTTTTTTTTTCTTGAGACAAGATCTTGCTGTGTGGTCCTAATCTGGTCCTGAACACACTGTGTAGTCCAGGCTGTGCTTGGACTCATGGAAATTCTCTTGCCTCAGCCTCCAGAGTGCTGGGATTACAGGCATGCACCACACCTGGCTTATGTGGTACTGGGGAAATCGAACTCAGGGCCTTGCTCTTGCTAGGCAAGTGCTTTCACTGCTGTGCCATTCCTCCAGCCCCTAGGCCTGAATTTGTGATCCTCTTGCCTGAGCCTCCTGAGTAACTGGGATCACAGTCATGTGCCAACACATGCAGCCCTACATGCATTTTTATACCAAAATGAGATTTTAGATTCCCACCTACAAGGAACAGTCAACACGACGACTTTACGACTTCATACATCCTCTTGGCACAGCCCAAGTGGTGAGAACACTTTCATGGAAAGACCATTTGTTTTGCAGACAAAGCAACCCAGAGAGGGGAAGGAGCTAGCCCAAGGTCATGCAGGACAATCAGTGATGTCACTGAGAAGAGAGTTTCTGGCCCCCAATCCGGTGGCCTGCCTCCCAGCTCTTGGGAGTGGGCGATCTCCTCCCACCATTCCATACTCAAAATCTCTTTGTCAGACCCGAACTCACTTGACCAGTGATCGTAAGTCCAGCCACCCTCGCAGGCTGTGATCAGAGACCAGGAGCTTGGCTTTCAGGGCAGGGCACTCAGAGGCCACAGAGTCTACCTCTGGAGCCAGGGTGTCTGTGGTCACAATGGCCTTGGCGCCTGACGTATGCAATCGGTAGAAAATGTCCTTGGCCTTCAACTGGGTGGTCCCAGGCATGAAGACGATCCCTGGGGATGAGAAAGGAGCAGCTTGTTCAGTGTATTCCACCCCCAGGGGCTTCTATCTGGCTTGTCTGCAGAGTAACACTGGGCCAGGTAAGGACCCTGGAGAGCCTCAGCAGTAGGGACCCTGGCTGGGTGCCATGGTGGAGCCTGGAAAGCAAGGCCTCTCACCCTGTGCGAGGCTCCTGGCCACAACCTGCTTCTGCACATGGCTTCCAAGGGATTCCAGTGCACAAGGTCCCATGGAAGCCCTGTCCCAACCTGTTTTCCTCTAGCCGAAGCTTGAAATGCTTTACAATACTGGAGCTGCAAATAGGGTTGCGAGCCACACGATGTTCCTGACCCCCCAATGAGCTATGTCCCAGGGATCTCCATGTTCCCTCTCTCTGTCCCCTCTCTGTAAGTCCCTGCATGCTGTCTTGAACCTCCTGTCTGTCTCTTATTTTACATTTACTTGCCGTGTTCCCGCTCCATCTCCCACAGTGAATTCAAATCCTTGGCTGCCGGATTCTTATCTTCCCACCTGGATCGTCTCACCCCTCCCGCTATAATGCACTGACCACCCCCCCCCACCACCACCCCCCGACTTCCCTGTTGTACACCAGGGCTTTCTCTCCAGGAAGGGGCCACAGGTCTTGGCCTGGCCAGGAAAGTGCTCCCTGCTCTCTGTCCCCATCCACCCCCAACTCTATCCTGTATTTCAAAATGGCCATTTCATTACGACCTTGTGTAAGCTCTGCCCACACTGGAAGAGTCCTTCCTTTGCCCCAGATCTTCTTTAATCCTCTCAGTGGCTTCAGCTCAAGTCTTGGTGTCCCAAGGGCCATCTTTTCAGATGACAGGGCCTTTCCTTCTCTATGTTCTCTCTGCCGTTGCTACTGTTCATTCATGTTTCCACAGGATCTTGTTGGATTCAGGTACTGTTTTCATTTATTATGCCGAGAGAGAGAGAGAGAGAGAGAGAGAGAGAGAGAGAGAGAGAGAAAAGAGACAGAGAGAGACCGAGAGACAGACAGGGCGTGGCAGAAGGGAGACCTCTGTGGAACAATTCTAAGTCATTGTCAAGGGCATGATGTAAACAGGAAATTTTCATATAAAACACCGTCAGAGCATTCAGTGCTGTGACGCTCTATCTGCGGATGCCTGTGTTGTTGTGCGTGACTGTTGGTGAGCAGGACAGTCCTGTTGTGTCATACAGATTGCTTCTAAGGAGACATCAGCTGAGTATCATCTTACAGGAAGGAGGAAACACCTTTTCCCCAAGGAGGGGAGAAGCCAAGTCCGTGCACACTGTGACATGATACTCTTAGGACACAGCGCTGCCCTGTAGCATCGCTGCCCGGAGCCTTTAACCTCGATGCAACTGTGGGAAATGACTCATTATAAAAGATGACATGCGCCGTGCAGAAACAATTCGCTTAGTCTCTTCCAAAATGTCATTGCCATGCAGTGAAGGAGAGGAGAATATTCTAGGATAAAGGAGGCTGAGGAGACATGGCAAATAAATGCCAAGAATGATTCTTGCTTGGATTTAAAGAAAACTGACTGGAAGGGATTTGGCTGGGATAATTGAGGAACTTTGGCTATGGGTATATATCCAGGTCACTATGGTGTGTTTAGTTTAGTGTTCTTGTGTGGTAATTCCATTGTCTTTATTTGAAAGGAACATCTTGGACTTTAGCAGATACACTGCCTTGTGTTTGTAGACATTTACCTGGTGCTTGTAGACATTGACCTGATGCTGGTAGACATTGGCCTGGTGTTTGTAGGGGGTCACACTGACCACAACTGATTTTTAAGTGATTCACTGAGAAGGAAAGGGATAGAAACAGAAAGAATTAGAAAGTGTGGATAGAAATGCAAAAACACGTCAAGTATTGATGAATCTTTGGAAAGTGAGAATGAACCAGGTTTAGAGGGATAGGCCTGTAGTACCAGCACTCTGGGAGGCTGAGGAAGGAGGACTACAAGTGGGGAGAGAGAGAGAAAGAGAGAAAGAGAGAGAGAGAGAGAATAGAGTATAACATGTCTTAGAGTGTGAGAATATGGGAGTATGTGAAAGGAAGAAAGAGTAGGAATATTTGTTAGCGATTGAGACAAAGAAGACCTGGAGAAGGAAGAGGGATAGGGGAGGAGAAAGAGTTCTGTCTCCAGCTGATTGTACCCCCCCCCCCCCCAGAGGGCTCAGGATTCTGTGTCAGTTGGGTGCCCAGCACCCAACATTCTAGGCCTGATTGTCTCCAGACCACCCTGAGGGCCACCAGGACTCCCACCTGAGTCACTGACCTGCTCGTATGCAGCCTACGGTCACCAGCCACCACTCGGGCACTCGTGGCAAAATCAAGGCCAGGCGATCCCCCTGCTGCAGGCCACAGGTCTGTGTGAGGACGCTGGCCACGCGGCAGCTGTGGTCTTTTATCTCTCTGAAGCTCCACTTCATTTCATCTCCTTGGCTATTCACCCACCACAGGGCCGGTCCTGGACCTCTCTTGCCCTCCTAGTCGGGGTCAAGGTTATATGCCACATGTTACTTCTGGCTTCAGAGGAAAAGCCCGCCTCAAATCCACAAATCAAGGACTGAGATCCCACTTTTGACATTTACAGAATCAAGAGAAGTTGGAGGCGGGGTGGGACTCAGCCAATTTCTTGCCTGCTATAGCCACCCCACCTCAAGCCATGTAAGACCATGAATAGCCTTCATTTTTTCTATTGAAGATCTAAAATTTCATTTCTCCCCGTGTGTGTCTTAGCCCCACATGAACAGTGAGCTCCCCTGTGTGTCAGTTTTCTCATTTATGAAAAGAGAACACTGCTAAGGTTTAGATCTGAAATGTCCCCCTAAAGCCTCATGCATTTGATTGTATACCTAAGGAAATGTGCTGTTAAGAGATGGGACCTGTTCAGAAGGGGCAGGACACTGGAGCTTGACCCAGAAGGGTATGTGCTAGTTCTGCCCTTCCTCCCTGACTCGGCTTCCTGTCTGCCATGCCAGGAGCAGATTCCTCTAACTGTGCCATGTGCTCCCACCATGGCCAGCCACTCATGAGTAGACTGAGACTTTCTGAAACTATGAGCTGAATAAATCTTTCCTACCTTACATTGTGGATGCTAGGTATTCTGTCAAGAAATAGAAAAGTAACTAAGACAGATGATACTACTTCCCAGAAGGTTGTAGAGTTTGAATGAGTTACTTTATGAGTGAAAGACATGTCATAGGCTCTAGCACAAAGTTCAGTAAATATTATAATTATCTCAATAAAATAATCTAAAAGAGGGTAACTTAATTGTTAAATATTTTGAGAATTAAAAGAAATTAAGGTACTTGTCGAGGTCATGGCAGGAAGGGAACAAAGTGGAAAGCTCCAGGTCCTTGCTTTCTTATAGATCAGGTAGGAAACAGAACGACTAGAACGGTTTTATAGGAGCTCTAGAAACCAGTCAAGGACCTGCAGCAACTAAACAATATGCCCACAACGAGGAAAGGACATACGCAAAATGTAGAAAAAATGGCATTACCTTGCTTGCCGCCGCCCCAGTAGTCCCTGGTTGGGGGAAGTTAAGCAATTCCTAACTTCTCTCTTGGGACGTAAGGAAGTGAGTAGGACTGGCTTGCAACATTCTAGCTTGTCCAAGCAATTGGTTTCTGTCTTGCCTGATTTAGAGGTCAGATGGGAACAGCAGTAGAGCCTGAGCATCTGGTTGGAAGGCCCCAAGAGCAATGACGTGTGCCATGGTGATCATGGTGTACAAGAACTGCAGACTTACGGGCACCTAGCTGCAAGAGACTCTGGGCAGAGGAACACAATAAGGCCCCGAGAGCAAGCAGGGAACAAGGACATTTAAAAGCAGCTGTGCAAACAGGACAATGACAGAGAAGGAGGTACACCCAAATAGGTGTATGGCTGGGAGTTGCCTAAACCATACACGGTAATTGTGCTTGTGCAGCCATTGCCAGCTCGTAAATTGGTTGCTGGCTTATTGATGCAGAAGAAATGGTAGGCTGGGGCCCACAACACACAGGAGAGACTGATGAAGGCAGAACGCCCTGCCCAGTTAAGTTTCTGCTAACTGGTGCCAAGGACCTAAACCTATGAGAGTGGGCTTGTGGCATAGGGCAGGGAAACCAGCGCTCCACAACCCAGGGACTCTGGAATTTCAGTGATCCACAGGAATAGCACACAGGAGTTGGGGCTAGGCTTTGTGCTTTCTGTCCCCAAATGCAGGCTATCTGGTGAAGAGGGAATGGAGCAGAGTGGGCTGCTGCCCCTGTTAGGCCTGGGGCTTGATGTGCTTCTGTCACCAGGGCTGATGACATCCTTGCTTTGAAGGTGCAAGACTAGTGGGCACCACCGGGAGGAAGTGGACGGCTACCTGGAGCCTGTACCACACACACCCAGGCTGCCCCAGTGGCAGCTCCTGTTGTCCGCCATGGCTGCCATGTCTTAGTAGCTGGGAGGCAGCTGAGCACCAGGCAGGAGGCCGGGTGAGAAGGATAGAGGTAAGTCAGGCAAGAGAGCGTGAGAGAGTGACAAGGGTTGTGAGGGCTTAGATGCCACCACTGCTGACACCACCTATGCAGGATGGCTAGAGGCAAAGGAAGAGAAAAGAAGGAAAGGGGAGAAGAGGCAGAGCTGCCAGCAGCAGCCACTGTGGCAGGAAAACCTCTCCAGTGCGCCCCAAAAGGCAACTTGTGAGCCTGAGCTTTTGGAGCAGGAGTAGGGTCTTGAGGGGGACCTCCCAGCTTCCCAGGCTGCACATTGGACATCCGAAGGGCGACACACGACCTAGCAACTATGCAAACTTGGGTCCATCCATCAGGCTGCAGAGGTTGCCTAGACAACCACCACCTCAAGCCAGAGAGCCTCACATTTGTGTGATGAGAAACATGGGAACAGGATGTCCCAAAAACTCCCGAACTCACCAAGTGGGGCTCAAGTGGGAGTAGAGGAAGAGCCAACCTCCAAAACTTAAAAAAAAAAAAAAAACAGAATGATCAATCTTCTGAATGAGTATGAGAAAGATTCATACAACAACCTCCTCAAGAGGTTTAATGAGTTTATAAAAGATAGAATTAAAGAGCTCAAGCAGGAAACAAAGGGAGTATAGAGAAACTGCAGAAGTCGACACAAGTAATTAAAACCAATTTCATTAAAGAGTTCAAAAATACTAAAAGGTACTGGCAGAGCCTTAGGAGATGAAAATCTCATTGGAAAGTAAGAGGGAACAGTGAGGACACCAGATCTAGAAGACAGGGTGGAAATTACAGTTCAAGCTCTTAGCAATGTTTAAATAATGCTCCCCCAATACAACATGGTTTCCAACAGACGCTAGATGGCTCAAAGAAGCTTAACTTCAGAATTAGAGGAATATAGAAAAAAATGGAAACCCAAATTAAAGGAACAAGAAATTTATTCAATGAAATCATAGCAGAAAATTTCTCATATATAGGAAAAGAAATGGACACACAGTTGATTAAGTTGTTCTGCACACTAACTAGGTATCACCAAAGCAGAAGCTCCCCAAGATACATCATAACAAAAGTTACAGAGATACAATGCAAAGAGATCACCTCAAAAGCTGTAAGGGAAAAACAACAGGTAAGATCTCAAGGCAAATTTATCAAAGTGACGGCAGACTTCTCAACACACGCTCTGAAAGCCAGGAGGGTGGAGTGAAGCAAATCCCTAAAAGAAAATAATGGACAACTGGGATTCCTATATCCTACAAAATTATCCTTCAAAGTACACAACGAAATAAAGATCTTCAATGATAAAAGAAAAACTTGGAGAAATTTATGACAAGCTAGCACTGTAAAAAATTCTTAGGGGTCACCTGGACAGAGATAAGGAAGAAAAGCCTGACAAAGAAACCAAATGCAGGAATACAGTCAACAGAGACAAGAACTAAATAAACAGGGAATCAGAAAGAAGTCAACAACCAAAGGTCAGAACCATGGTATGTCTCAGTATGTACACAAAACTGTTACTCTTAACTCAACAGGAGAAACGAACAATAGTAAACATTTATGCACCAAACAATGCTGCACCCATCTATACAAAACCAAAGCTACAGGACTTAAAAAAAATCAGACAGACCACAACACAATTACAGTGGGGGACTTCAAGGCTCCCTTCTCCCAGGAAGACATGTCAACTAGAAAAAACAAAAACAGAGGCAAGCAAACAAACAAACAAAAAACCAAAAAGAGCCCTCCCCCCCAAAAAAAAACCCCAAGCCAACAACACATAACAGATATGAACAATACTATGGAAGTAATGGATTTGATAAACATCTACAGAGTTTTTCGTCCAACAACACAGAATACACATTCTTTTCGGCTGCCTATGGAACATTTTCCAAATCAGATCAGTTCCTAGGGACAAATGATAATGGAAGCACAACACAACACACTCTTTGGGACACAACAAAGCAGTGCTAAGAGGGAGATTCATTGCTGTACAAACACACATAAAAAGAATTGAGCGATCTTAAATAAATAATCTAACAATGTAACTCAGGATGCTGTAAAAGCAAGAACAGACCAATCCTAAAACTAAAATACAGAAAGAAATTATCAAGATCAGAGCAGAAATTAACAAAAGAGAAACTGAAAAAAAGAGAAAGATTTATGAGACAAAAAGCTGGTTCTTTGAAAAGATGACCGAGATCAATAAACCCCTAGTTAAACTCATAAAAAGAAGGAAAGAGAAAACCTATATTGATTCAATTATAAATGAAAAATGTGAAGTTACAACAGAAAGCATTGAAATCCAAAGGATCATAAGAAATTACTCTGAAAATCTATACTGTGGGGAATTTAAGAACCCATAAGAAATTGACAAATTTCTACATGCATACCTTCAGAAACGAAGCAAGAAAAAATAAAGCACCCAAACAGAATATTAGCCCACTATGAAATAGAGGAAGTAATAAAAACACTTCCAATTAAGAAGAGTCCAGGACCTGATGGATTGATTCCTAGTAGAATTCTACCAGAAATTCAGGGAAGATTTCATGCCAGTACTCAGCACACTCCTTGAAGAAACCAAAAAGGAAGGAAAGTTACCAAGGTCACTTCTTGAAGCCAGCATAACTTTACTACCAGAACCAGAGGCAGACCCCCAGACAGAGAAAGCTACAGGCCAATATTCCTAAAGAACACAGATGCAAACATATTCAACAAGATAGCCAAAAATAGAATACCACAAATCATATAAAAGATCATACAACATGACCAAGTGGACTTCATCCTAGGGGTGCAATATTGGTTCAACATACACAAATAAACATAATACACCACATTAACAGATGCAAAGATAAAAATCATGATTATCTCATAGATGCAGAAAAAGCATTTGACAAAATCCGATATCCATTGATGATAAAGACCCTGAAGAATAGGAAGAGAAGGCCCTGGGTGCAGTTCCCCAGTACCACATAGGTGGGGTGGGGCGGCACATGACACATGGGTAGAAAACAAATGAAAAAAAAGAAAAGAAAAGAAAAGAAAGGTCCACTCTGCTGGGCCTGACTCAAAATATATCTTTAAAAAAAGAAGATTGTTATAACGATGTGATGTTATATGGAAGTCTCATAGTAATGCAAAGAAAATATCTATGGAATATATGCAAAAGGAAATAAAACTAAATCACTCCGGATATCAACTAAACCCAAAGCAGAAAAGCTGTAAGGCGTCGAGAAAATGATTTTAAAAATGGAAAGGAAGGGTGACCAGTTGTCTATGTGGCTGGCTTTTTCTGTTGCTCCTATTTAGGGTATTGCTTGGCAGATACTAAGTGCTCACAATGTCTTAATTGGATGAATGAATCTGAAGGAAGGAAGGAAAGAGAAAAGGAAGGAAGTCTGTAGAAAATAAATGAATGCTGATATGAATCTGACCTCTCATGAATGAACTTGGGGTCTCTCCAGGAATCAACTGAATTTAGTACCCTAGGAGCTTAGAGTCATATATAATAGATTTTGTTCCCAAGAACAATTAATAGATGCTAAACGGTTGGTCTGAATGAGTAACCATTTTTGCCTGTAGGCCATGTTGTTTAGCTTCTTTTCAATTCTCCAGCTCTATCTCAGGTGGATTCTCTGCATACATAAATGAATGCTGGGTGAGTCTGCACACTGCAGACCTTGCTGACTGGGACTCAGGAGCGGGAAATAACACCTACATCTACCCTAGCTCCACAGGAATGGTTTCCCTAGGAGATACTCATAACCTATACCAACATTTAAGCAAATAGTGGATAGGGAAATTTTCTGTTCAGTTTTCTACCATTATGAGCAGACAGAAGACCGACTTAGGTAAGTGTGTCAGATGTGCACATTTGGGTGGTCTATTCCTGCCTCTGGGTGCATTCTAAAGCCAATTCAAGTTTAATGACGTGGAGTCACTATCATTAGCTGAAGTTGAAAACTCAGACCAGCATGAACTTGCTGACTTTATGATTAAAATTTTGTCCTTAGCCACAATTATAGAGCACTGGTTGTATACAGTATGCTTTTACCTGTTAGTTTATTGAGTTGTGAAAATGAGTTTATTTTTAAGCTAGGGGACTAGCACAGTGATTAGAATGCTTGCTTAACAAGTGCCAGGCCCTGAATTTTGTCCCCTAGCACACCATAAGCCAGTGTGGTGGTGCACACCTGCAATCCCAGCATTCAGGAGGCCAAGGCAGGAAGATGGCTGTGAGTTTAGGACCAGCCTGGACCACAGAGGAAGACTGTTTCAAAAAAGAGTTTAATTTCATTTCAGAGACAAAGAAACACTGAGACTCAGAGATATAAAGAAATAGCCAGGCTGGGAATTAAACTCTGAAGTACAAGTTTCTTCATGATGTTGGTATATTGAGGCAAAAGCTGCTTGATTTTTGTACTTCTTGTGGTTTAGATCTAAAAATGCATCCCAAAAGTCTCACTTTAGGAGATAGGACCTGGTTGAAGTGGTCCAACTGCCAACGAAGCTGGTTGAAGTGGGGAGCACGACTTGAAAAGATATATTCTTGTCCCTGGCTCTTCTCTCTCAGCTTTCCGGCTGCCATGTGGTGAGCAGTTCCTCTCACATGCCATCCTGATTATTTCTACTTTAGAGACAGTTGATTATGAACTGAAATCACTGAAACTATGAGTGAAAGTGAACATTCGCTTCCTTTAAATTGTGGGTGTTAGTTATTTTGTCCTTGCAATGGGAAAGTAACTAATATCAGAGAATTGGTACCAGGAGTGGGGTCAATGCTGTGACTGTACCTCTCCATGTAGCTCAGATGCTTTTGGAGCTGGTTTGCCTAAGGAGTTTGGAAAGGTTTGGAGAAGACTTAGAATGCTCTAGGTCTAGTGTGATGGGTAATTCTGATCAGAGCTCAGAAGGCTAGAATAGTAATAGACACATGGACAGTAAAGACCAGGCTCAGGGAGATTCAATTGGGAATAAGAGCTTCATTGGCAGTTGGACTAAAGGCCATGTGTGTTACAAGCTGGAAGGTTTATCTACATTTTGCCCATGTCCTGAGACTTTGAAAGAGACTGAGATTAAGGGTGATGGACTATGGGTGGGGGAAATTTAAAAGCAGCCCGATGTTCAGGCTCTGGTATGAGCACTGCTGGTTGCCTTAAGTTAAGTTGAGAATGAGAAACCAATAACACAACTAGATGATTTGAAAAGTTTGGCATTTCACCAGAAAAGAGATGCTAGAAAAGATGAGACAAAGGAGAGTGCTGTTGCTAAAAATATTATCCTTAAAAAGATGCCAAATGCTTTTTACAGGAAGAAAAAAGATGCCTTCAAAGAGCAAGACCTCCCCCTCACCACAAGCTCAAGGGTGCAGGACTGTAGATATTTCATATGAGAAGAGAGTTCATGGAACTCCAGCTCATTCAGGGATGCCCAGTGAAGTGTACCCCTGAGTTTAGCCTCTCAAGGACTCAGTGGTCAATGCAGCCATGATCCAAAGGAGACAGGCTGCTGACCGGCTGGCTGGTGACCTTGGCCTCCTTCACGTGGTGCTGGTGTTTTGGACATGCAGAATGAAGAGTCATGGAGTCACAGAGGCTTCCATCCAGATTCCAGAAGCAGGCCTTGAAGCCAGGCAAAGGTATGGGACAGGGTCAGTCTCTGCCAGGAGTCTGTGAGAGGGCTATGGGTGTGTGAAGCTCTACGTTCAAAACTGAAGGTTTAGTGGAGGCCCCAGAAGTTGGAGACACCAACAATGTGGGTTTTCAGCTGAAGAAGTCTGCAGGCTGTGACTGGAGCTAGCCCAAGAGAGATACTTAGTATGCTGCAATGGGCAATGCCATATATATGGCGCTGCCCAAGACCTTTGAAGCTCATATCCCACCTATTTTGCCTTGAGTGCTTGATAAGCAACTACAGGATGCAGTGTTTGCCTTACTGGGTTTGGGTGTTACTTTAGTTTGACTTCTTTCTCTAATCTTATTTCTTTCTTTTGGAATGAGAATGTTTACCCCATGATTTTGCATCTTGGAGTGTTCAACTTTCTTTTTGATTTTTACAGGGGCTAATAATTAAAGTTTGCCTTAAGTCTCAGAGGAAATATGGGACTTGGACTTTTCAGCAGTACTGAAATGTTTAAGACTTTGGTGACTCTTACAGAAGGACTGAATGCATTTTGCATGAAGACATGGACATGAGCCTCTGAAGGCTAGGGGCAGAATGTCATGGTTTTGATCTAAAATAGTCCCCCCAAAATCTCATGCTTGCAGGTGGATCCTGGTTGAAAGGGACAGATCACGGAGATGTGACTTGCAGTAGGTGCAGTCTTGTCCCAGCTCCTTCCCGTGTCTCGCTTTCTGACCATCATGCAGTGAGAAGCTGTCCTCTGCCATCCTGTTCTGCTGTGCCACATCTGTCTTGGATCCAGCCAATTATGGTCTAACCACCCCCCCCCAACAGAGTTAAAGCAAGTCTCTCTTCCTTTAAATAGTGAGTATTGAGTTATTTTGTCTCAGTAACTGAAAAGTAGCTAAGACAGTATCTGTCAGCTTAGGAAGAGCAAAAAAAGGCTGGCGAGGCCACCCTGTCACCACTCCCCACCCCATGGCCTCTCACCTTCTCCATTTGAGCCCAATAGTCCATGATACAGCTTGCAAAGTTAAATTCTTCAGGTGCATCATAGTCATTCCATCGTGGGGCTTTGACTCCTGATGAGGACGAGCAGCGTGAGAGCAGGGGAGCCTGGAAGGATTTGTGGATGCTCCAGAGGACCCGGAACCTTGTCAGCCACTGCATAATGGGGGCAGTCCTCCGGAACCAGACACAGAACTCTCAGGTCACCACCTGTCTTGGGAGAGATAGTTCACAGTTTGGATGTGCAGCAAGAACATTTTCCCAGACAGATGCCAGTTCATTGCCGAAGTTACAGCTTTGTTTGAGCTCACCAGAGTCTGGAAGGCACAACTTGTTCATTTACATGGGGATTTCACTTCTTTGGCACAAGATGTAGCTACTACATAGATTGGTACACATCCCCGGGGTCTCCTCCTTCCAACCTTTCAGATTTCAGCTGCAGATGACAGCCACAGGGACATCCTTTTTGAAGTAGAAGCCGACTCTTTTCAGGTTCCTTACCCCAGCTGTTCTTACCACTAAGCACAGTCTTGCGTTTCTCATGGTAGCTGTTGGATAATCCCGCCCCCTAACTGAAGTTGACTTCAGGGTCCAGCAGCCCTTACTCACGATTTTTTTTTAACTTAGGCTAAGCCAATCATAACACTTCTTCAAATTGACTTCGTGTGTATTTTGTCCTAAAGAGTGGATAAGTCTGTCTCTTTCTGGGATAAGGCGTAAAATGCCCATTTGGGGGAATGGTCTGTGGTTATAAGACTTAGGAGATGGAAAGAAAGAAGCCGATGTTCAGAGATGTGAAGAGGGGCGGCCAGAATCCTGTCTCTGTGCTTCTGTCTTGTTAGTAACATTCCTTTGATTCTGAGGACCAAATATGTTTCCTTTTTGCCTGAATTTTAGTTTCTGCTACTTGGAACCACATGGATTTTGACAAACACATACTTGGGGCAGACACTGTGTCAGCACTTGCCCTGTTGGCATGGGGTGTGATCTCGTGATTATGATTTCCCCTAGGAAAGTGTGTTAGATAGCCAACCATTCTCAATCCATCAGACACACACACACACACACACACACACACACACACACACACACACACACGCACAGAGAGAGAGAGAGAGAGAGAGAGAGAGAGAGAGAGAGAGAGAGAGAGAGAGAGAAGAGAACATGAAATGAAATCTCTTTGCCCTTCCAGCGGCTGATAAATGTTTTCCAATCTGGGAGAAGAATTCTCATCTGTCCAAATCCTTCTTGATTTTTGACATCATGAAATTGGTATAAGTTAGAGTCGACTTTTCCATGAAAGTGGGTTTTTTTGTTGTTGTTTTATAGACAATCCTTTACTTGAGCAATTCTATGAGGTGTGATTGAAAAGGACAATAAATTCTTACATTAAAAATTATTACAGTAAGAGAAACATTGACAAGACCCCCCCCCCCAGCACATTTCCTTGTTTTGAGCATACTTATCTGAGGCAGCTCTGGAGGTCCTCATTCTGAGTATCTTTAGTTACACTGTTGTAGCTACCTCAATGTCCTGAATCAGTTCAGAATATTTCCCTATCATGGTCATTTTGACTTTGGGGAAGAGCCAGATGCCGCACAGTACCAGTTCTGATGAACCAAGTGAATGAGAACACGTGGTACTGTTTTTACAAGCCTACTTTTCATTGGATGGCATCTGGTAGCACCATTCTCAGTATTATTATTATTATTATTATTATTATTATTATTATTATCATCATCATTATTATTACTTATACTTGGTGATGACTCTCAAAAAAAGGACTTTCAGAACTGCTTTAGAAAGTGGAAAGAATAATAAAATAAATGTATTTAAGGTAAAGAGAGTGTTTTGAGGAGGACTAAATTGATGTTATGGTGTCGATCTAAAATGGTCCTGAAAGTCTCATATTCAGAGGTAGGGCCTTGTCAGAAGTGGTGGGCCACCGGGGGCATGACCTGGAAGAGTATATTCTTGTCCCCAGATCCTCCCTTCTCTCTCTGCTTCCTGGCCACCATGGATGGAATATCTTTTCCTCTGCCACACCTCTCTGTCATATCACGTGAACCTTGGAGCCAGGTGATCGTGAACTGAAACCCTGAGCCAAAATAACCCTCTTCTCCTTTCAGTGGTATGTCTTGTGTCTAGTAATGAAAAAGTGACTGGCATAACATTTTTTGTTTTACAAACTAAAAAAATTTAAACATTCACTGTATATTTTGATCATCCTTTGAGTATTTGAAGTTTAGCTATAGAATTTTACAGACTCAATTGAAATGTCTTGACTTGTACAGTGACTAGATTCTCAGCTTCTTGAAAATTGTAACAATCTTTAATTTTGCTGTAGGAGTGAGTGGATTGCCGGGGGTAAGCGCTGGGCACCAGATCTTCACGGATTAGATGTCACTTTGAAATGTATTTTATTTTTAATTGATGGCTCATCATTTTGTACACTCTGGCATGCAACTTGATGCTTTGATCTACCCTAAAAACTGGGTGAAAAGAGCCACTTGACAAGCAGGTTTGAGATTCTACCCCACACCATGAATGCCAAAGTCCCCACTCACCTTGGTCCCAGTGGTAACATAATCCTTTTTGAGGACAGAATCCTTGAGTAGATAAATTAAACTAGTAAAGAGCAGTGACATTGGGCTTATTATTTTTTTTTTTTTTTACCACCTGACACCAGCTGAGATTTGTCTGCTTCAGTCTCTTCAATTTGACACGGTCCCCACCCCTCTCTGTTTTCTCACACCTGCCTGCTTCTCCTCTTATGTGGCTGTTGACACAAGGGCTTACAAGCCCCCATGGAGACAGCACCCCAGGAAGGACAGAGGTTTCCCAGGGCTGTGAGGCAAGTTCACCAGCAGAGCTGGTTCTAGAAACCACGCCCCTCTTGGTCCTCAGCCCATGCTCCTCTTTACCCCGCGGCACCCCCCCCCCCACCACCAGGTGTGAGCTGATTTAGAGTGAGAACTCCTGACTCAGGTTGTTTATACAATCTCGGGGTCTTTCTTAAATATTAACTCACTTTCCCCTAGAGGCAATGCTAACAGTCCTTTATAAGGGGCTAAAGACCACAATGAAATGGAAAACATCATGACAATACGTTAGCCCTTTATTAGGAGCTGGACTGTGTGCCCCAAAACACATGCATTGGAGTTACGTCCACCAAGCATTAAGAATGTGATTGCATTTGTCTTTAAAAAGGCAATGAGGTTAAAAAACGAGGTCTTTGGAGTTGGCCCTGAGTTGTCACGGCGGGTGTCTTTGCTAGAGGAGATGAGGACATGGACACAGGGAGAGGAAGAATGCTAAAGGGCATTAAAAAAGTGCCATCACTAAGCTGAGGAAAAGGCTTCAGAATAAGTCATCCCAGTCTTGGGCCTCTCCCCCTGAGATCTGTGAGAACATACATTTCTGCCAAGTCACCTAGTCTTTGGTAATTAGCCATCATGGGCCTTAGTGACTTTGTACAAATAGTTCTTGATATTTGATAGTTCATCAAACAAAGAAGCCATGACTTTGGCATCACCATACAAATGTATTTGCAATCCTAATTTGATCTCTGTCACATGAGAGGTCCAACAAGTTCCCAGCCGAGGGCTGAGGACTGCGGGAACAGGGAGTGCACGTGGGAACTCAAATAGCACAGGTTCAAATTCCAGTCCCTCACCTGGCCTCGTGTAAGTTGGGGCCAATGCACTTCGCTCTAAAAACACAGCGAAGTGGGCAGCACCTGTTGTCAGGACTGAGGTGATGCCGAGAGACTGGCTAAGTTTAGCGCTGGCCCAACAGAGTTAAATCATCCAGAAGGATGAGCGATGGGTAGGTCATACTCTCTGCGGAGACTCTCCCTGAGTAAGTAACCCCAGCTCAAAGAAATGGCTCTAGACCCTCTGGCATAGGGTTGACGAGAAGAGGTGGGAGTGAGCTGCTAAAGGGACACCACAGGGTCCACCACAGTGTAAATCTTTACACTGACACCTGTAGGTCAACAGGAATCTTATCTCGCAGTGTTCAGAAGACTAAAAATCAGACACTTCTACAAGGGTGATCAGATATACAGTGAGCATTTAAATTTAAAAACATGTATGACCATAAAAGACACATTTTCATTCAGTCTCCTCAAAATACTACTAGCGTCAGACAAGCTCCACGGTTCTTGTCACTCTCAGAAGCAGTTCTGGAGGCCCTCTCTGTGAATCTCTTGGCAAGATATGACCAAAAGTCCAGCACACACTGCTGCTGAGTGCCAGCCCATGGAAAGGCGGGTTCCTAAAAGCGTGACAGCGTGTCCTCACTACAAATCCAGCCTGGTGCAACTTGTGGTTCTTCCCAAAGTCAAAATGACCATGAAAGGGAAACATTTGGAATCAATTCAGAAACAACTGAGGCGGCCATGACAGGGCAACTAAGGACACTCATGAAAGAGGACTTCCGGAAGTACTCCGGAAAATGGCAAGCATGTTGGGAGACGTGTGTAGGAAGCGAGGGAGAACATTTTGAGGGGTGACTAGGATGCATCTTTTACTATAATACATCAAAGAAAAAATTTAAGCATTCAGCACGTTCCAGTCATACCAAGCATGCTGTGCCACATGGAAGGCTGGACACGCCTGGACATCAGAGTCCCTGCCCTGTTGGAATGAATGTGTGGCACACGGGCATTCTGTGATAGAGTCTCACAGAACCACCTTTACAAGGACTTGAACATGCCTTCAGGAAGGACCTGGAGTGGCGGCCAGGCTCAGAATTATACGCTCAGGTGCACAGTGCCTTGGAAATTTTCTGCAAACAAACTTGGCCTGCACCAGCTTCGGACTCCAAAGGCAACAACAGATTTAATGGGCCATAAGGGACCTTAGAATTATGGGGCAAGGGTTGGACTTCTGGCTCTACTACCTACCACCTGGGTGATCTTGGACAATGTTCACATCTTTAAACTTGAGGGACACTGTCATAACACCTACTTCCCAGCTTCCCACAGATCAGGAAAATAGCCATACAAATTGCTTGGCCAGCACAGAGAGCCTGGGACACAGGGGGACCCATCAGCTCAGAGTGCCTTTCAGTTCCCTAAAATTCTGAATTCCTCCTTCCATGGGATTGGCGCTGTTGCAGTCTTCTTTCTAATTTGATGGAAAACACTCTCTTTAGAGAAAGTGAGCCACATTCTGAGGTCGCTTTCGGTCACACAGCTCTGGCTCTGCCCTTTCCTGTCACATCCAGCTTTGCCTGATGGTCGGCTGGGCACTTGCAGGAGCCCACCCCTGTGACCTGCCGAGCACCTGTGTGTTCCCCCATGTTCCTCCCCCCTGCTGTTCCCGCTGTCATTTTGCAGGGAAGAAAATACGTTATCAGAGAAGTTACCAGACTTGTTCCTAGTCACCAACCTTGTAAGTGGCCAGAATGTGAAGTTGGACTTTAAGTTGACATAGGGCTGCTGTGGCAGACACACACACACACACACACACACACACACACACACACACACACGCATGCACACGCACACTAAGCTCCTGTCATGTGCCCCTGCCTTACCGTGACCACGCTGATGGAGCAGGGCTGTATCTGGGGCTGGCAGGCTTTGCGTGTTGCGCTCTCTGAGCTCTGGTCCTTCCACACAGAGGAGCCTGACTCCTGGCTGAACCTTGAGCAGAGGGCTCCTGTGGAACTGGATGATTCAGCAGGGGGAGGGTATGCTCTGAGACACAGGGAAGAAAGGGACTGTGTGCCTCTGGCCACAGGCAGTCCGTTAGCAAAACAAGTTCTGTGAGATCACCTCCAACTTTGTGGGGTGACCAGGGAGTGAGAGAACAAACTCCAATGGAGTACTACGGCTCTCTGTGGCCAGCTGCTACCCTCTCCCAGCCCTGTGCCTCGTGTCTTCCTCTCTGAGACATCTGAGAGCCAGCAAGGCCAGCAGCGAAGAGCTCTGCTCTGGAGGCAGAAAGATGTGGGTAGGGATCTCAGGTCTGCCCAACACACGTGTGACTCCCTGCTCTGTGCCTCTACTTCATCCATGTGCTAACATTAGTGTTGGTCTGGAAGTCTCCTTGAGGGCCTAGCTTGCAATCTGGGTTTCCAGCATGGCTGGGGGACAGGCCAATTTCTCAAGGCCTTAGAGCCCACCACCAGCCCTAACACCCTCATCCCCAAGCCCTGCCTCTGTCCTCTCTTCCACGCTTAAATACTGATGCTCCTTCCTCAGGGTGGGCTGAAGTCTTACTCCAGACCTCCAATAAGCTGTTGACTTAAATAAAATATTTATCTTCTGCCTCGATCGGTGGTCTCCGAGTCTTGAATCCAGCCTGGCGGGGCCTGCCCACTGCCCACTCTACGTCACAGCAGATTTCCTTGTTCGTGAAATAGGAATGACAGCAGTGACACCCACCTTCCAAGGTTTTGTTTTCTGTCAGATCGGATTAGCTAATTCACTGCACAGTGCTGGCTGGGCATCACTGCTCTTGGCTGCTTTCTGAATTTGGGGTTGTAAGGTTTACCATTTTATGTACTAGTGAAAATCGGGGTTGGGGCGCCCCACCGCCTTGAGCTTAAGTCTTGGTACAGCTTCTTGCCTGAAGGCCCTTGGCAAGCAGGTGCCTCTCGCGAGCTTGGTCTTCTCCTCTACAAAACGAAGGGGGTGGGAAGGTTAGTAATGAGATTTGTTCTGTGGGACCATGGCAATTTGCATGGGACCCTGTCCGTAGAGCGCCTGGCCTGGGCATTTAGACCCGGGTTTGATACTGATGTTCTGTGGCTAACCTGGGTTGTCCCAAGCAGTGGCCTGTACTGTAAGATTTCGCCTGGAGCCGTTAGAATCAGGGGTCTTCTTGAATTCCAGCCTGGATTCCCCAACACACTCCCCCTCCCAACTTCCATCGAACCTGGGAGAAAAGTATCTCAGCTCCAAAAGTCCAGAGACATGTCAGCCGGGTGTTTCTGCTGGCGGAAAGAGGAGCGAGTCAGTGGGAAGGCAGGAGAGGTGAACCGCCACTCTAGGCTACACATTAAACTCCGAAGAATCAAAGTGCAAAAGCTCATTCCTGAAGGCCAAGGGGCGGCTGGCTCTGCAAAGGGCTTGGAGACCAGGGGAAGAGGCCGGAGGTGCACAGGGCGTCGGGTAGGTGCCCCACGGAACCGTGAGGTCTGCTCAGAGGGAGCGGGCAGGCAGCCTGCACTTTGGAGTCTAGCTTTTACTGGTTACCAGCTCTGACGCCTGGAGCGGTTTTCTAATCTCTCTACGCCTTGGTCTCCTCATCTGTAGCCACGCGTGGGCCATAGGAATGGTAGGAGATGTAAAGCAATGTAGGAACGTAAAAACATTTGGAAAAGGAATGGTTCCACTTACATTTTAGAAAGCCCAGAATTTTAAAGGGACCAAAACAACACATAACAGAGATACACGTATACCCATGTTCGTAGCATCACAACTAACAATAGCTAAAACATGGAGGTCACCAAAATACATATCAACAGACCAATGGATACACAAACTGTGGTATTTATACACAATGGAATACTGTGCATCTATAAAGTCCAACAGCGTGGAGGCTTTTGCAGGCAAATGGAAGAAACTTGAGAACATCATGCTTAGTGAAGTGAGTCAGAAGCAGAAGGTGAAACATCGAATGGTCTCTCTGATATGAGAGACCCAGATCACAACTGTATCATGGAACTTAAAGTGAAAAACAAAGTGAACCAGGGGGGTAGGGTGGGGAGGGAAGGAGGGGTGGGTAGGGGGCTGGACAAAAGGAGAGTGGGAAAGTCCTTGTCACCTTGACAAGATATGTATGTGCACAAAATGCTCAACTTTCAACTTCCCTTTTGCACTTATACATATCAATAAAATGGGGAAAAAAGAATGAGCGTCCATGAGGAGGCTCCTGCAACAGTCTTAGCAAGTGAAGAGTCTTAGGCGAAACTGGTGGCTCTGGACAAATGGCCCTATTGGCTGGTAACAAAATCATATATACGGTGATATGTGTGTGTGTGTGTTTGAAGTTATGAGTATATATGAGGTATAACTGAAAAAATCCAGTGAGTGTTAAACCTGAAAATATATTACAGCAAAAGACCGATTTCTGTCAATCTCCTTCAAAGTCCCCCCTCTCCCTTATTCGGGAAGCACACCCATCCCGTAATTTCGCCCCCTTCCTGAGGCAGTTCTGGAAGTCCCCTTTCGTCAGTGTCTTTAGTTACATCACCACGGCCACCTTGGTGTCCTAAATTGATGCAAAATGTTTCCCTTTCTCGATCGTTTTGAATTCAAGGAAGAGTCAGGTGTCCTTCCCGATCTGGTGAATCAGGTGAAGACGCACTGTCATGTTTTTCCAAGCCCGTCTTCCTGTCGGATGACACCCAGCAGCAGGATTCACTATCGTTTTGATCATACTATAAAGATGCTCTACATGTTTATCTAAACACAAGTGTTGTCTTTTCATCATGTAGATGAAGAAATCGAGACTCAGAAAATCCCTGTGACCGGGTCATATGGACTCAAGTGCATCCAATGCTTATTATGATTTGAAAACTTTTGCAAGAATTAAATCATATAAAACCTTATGTGGAAGGTGCTATTATGACCACCATTTTATTAAAGAAAATATTGATGTTATGTCAACACGTGAATGAATAAAGAAGATATTGTATATGTACGCAATGGAGTACTGCTCCACCACAAAGAAAGGTAAATTGGAGGGAGAGGGGCATTGCTGAGTGATTAGCATGCTGGCCCCAGGTTCGATCCCCCAGCACCACGTAATAGCTAGGGGTGCTAGTGCACACCTATAATCCCAGCACTCAGGAAGCTGAGGCAGGAGGATTTCCATGAGTTCAAGGTCAGCATGGCTACATCGTGAGTTCAGGACCAGGCTGGACTACAGACTGAGGCCTTGCCCCAATTAAAAAAAAAAGATAAATTTGAGTCATTTGGAGGAAAATGGATGCACCTTGAGACCATGATGCTTAGCAAAATGAGTCAGACACAAAAGGTTATATGAGAAAATTAAACTATGAAAAAAAACACAAAAAAGACAAAAGAGTGATGGAAAGGAAAAATGTAATTATTTGTTCAACCTCCCACAACTAGGGAATAACAGCAAGAGTACTTGAACTCACACTCACATGGATCTGAATTCTTAGCTGTTTCATCCCCATGTTTCATTACCAGCACAAGTTCTTCCAAAAATAACCTCAAGCTAAAAGGACATATTGTTCTTTGCAAAAAGTCCTTTGTCTTGATTTCAAGAGTCAGTATGTCTGGGTTACAGCAAATGCAAGTGCCCTAAGGCTGAATGAAATTTAGCTTGGGGCCCGTATACAGATTCTAATCCAAAATGCTCTCTTACTCCATCCTGGGAACTCCCAAGGCAATGTATCATAAAATGGCATTTGGTGAAGCTAAAATTTACATGCTCATAATGAATGCGAGTGGGTGGCAGAGGTCAATCAAACAATTCACAAGTAGAAATTCAATTACAGCGTTCACTTCAAAGAACAGAGGAGAATTTTCTTCAGGATCAGCTTTCTGACAGATGCCAATTGCTAACTCTGGGAAAAAGTATAAAAATCTGTAACAAAGTGTGCTAGCGAGTAGTTGAGGCAGACGAGATTGGAGGGAGTCTACACGGGAAGAAGCGAACAGTATTGGGTGAGTTTGTCATTTTTACGAAGAAAAAGAGAGAATCAGAGAAGGGCAACCCCAAGTTCTGTGACTACGCTCTGCCCAGCTTGTTAGCTGATCGCTGGAACATGCAGAATCCACAGCCTTGGCTAAAAGTGATGGCCAGTTTTCTGTTAGATACTGTGCTGGGTAAGGAATTTATAGAGGGTGAATATGACCCAGTTCATTGTCTGCTAAAAAACAAAAACAAAAACAAAAACAAAAAACCAAACCAAACCAAACCAAACCAAACCAAAACAAAACAAACCAAAGAGAAGAATTTAAAAAATCTCTTTGGAAAAAAATAAAACGAAAGGGAAAATCTTTGCATTATATTAGTGACCGGGTTCAGCTTAAAATCCAAAATTACTACAGCTGGGGGTGTAGTCCGGTGGTGGGGTGTTTGCCCAGCACATGCAAGGCCCTAGGTTCGATTCCCAGCATGGGGAGAGAAAAAAACAACTCACTCAAAAAACCCAACCAAACACAAACAAAACACACCCATCCAAGAAAAACAGAGCCACGGCCATCACCAAGGACAAAATTAGTACAGACACAAAGAAACAGGTAGACACGATCCATTCCCCTGAGAAGGAGATGGCAATGAACGTAGTTAACAATTCAAATGTTGGAGTTAGTAGACAAGAATTTTTATAACTGTGCTATGGTTACAGTGGCTATGCTTGATGACAAGAGAAAAAATATGCTCAACATGGATTAATACATTTTTTTTAGGCAGAGAAGTAGAATTTGAAATTGAGAATAATTGACTGAAAAAAATCTATTACCTTAAGTTAAAAATTAACTGAAAGAACTTTCTAGCGGCTTGGAGATGATTAAAGAGAGTCCATGAACTTGAAACTAGATCAAAAGAAATAATTGGCCTGATGAACAGAGAGGAGGATATGCAACCAGGAGTGGGTGGAGTCCTAGGGAATTGCAGAATGGCGAATATAATTGGAGGTCCAGAGGAGACAGATAAAATTATTTTAAGAAAGAACGGCCAGATGTTTCCAAGGTCCCTGTGAAAGATGTAGATTTATAGATGCAAGATCATCAGAAAATTCAAAAACTGGAACAATAAAAAAGAAAAATCAATACCTAGGCATACCACAATTATATATATTACAAATTGAAAATAAAGTTATTACAGCAGCCAGAGAAAAAATGGAAAATGGCATGTTACACCCAAGGGAACAATAGTTCAAGCCACCACTGACTTATCAGAAGCGGATTAAGCTAGGGGGAGGCCCAACTTCCCACCGTGTATCTGCACAGCAACCGGAAGTTCCCAGCCATTCCCAGACCAAAGAGTCTTTGCGGAAATCTTGGGATTCAGACAGGAGTTTGTAAAACCCCAGAGGTGCCCTTGACCTGACAGGGCCGAAACAACCTCTCGGAGCCCCAGACCTGGAAACTCCAGACCTGCCCTCTTGTGGCCTTGGCCCTCTTTGGCTTTGGTCCTGGTATCAAAACCTTCTGCCATGGGGCCTCCTCCGAGGAGGAGGACTTTTATTTTATTTTATTTCCTTTTTTGGATATTTCTTTTTTTTTTTTTTTGGAGCTTCTAGAATGCTCCCTGGTATTATTTATGAAACAGGAGAGAAAGAAAAGCAGAGGCGGATGACGTGGTGTCTCCGCTAGGGGCCCTGTCTGCCTTACAGGCTTCAGGTATCACCACCTCTAATCCACTGTGCGGTGCTGGCTGTCTGGCTGAGGTGTCTGGGGACCCCATGTCTACTTGGGAGGGGGCTTCCAGCTTCCAGCCCCAGGGCGCTCAGTGTCTTTCACCCCAGAACCTTCCTCCTTATGACTACCCAGCTTCTGGATGAGGGGAATGGATAGAACAGTGACCAAGAAGGGTAGAAGACAACATCCTGGAGAAGTCTGCACCCCATCCAAAACCCCTGTCCCAGTGTCTGTGAGTCCCCGCCCTCCTGACCCATCCCCTTCTCTGCCTGCCCCTCCATTCCATCTCCCCTGCCCACAGACAGGCCCACCTGATAGGCTGAGCAAAGTCAACGGACATGGAGCAAGTGGTCATTTCTGCCCCTCGTCCACACTGCCTGCTTGTCCTGCCCTGTCTGGCTGCCCCCGGAAGGCTGAGCCAGCTTGGTTACCCCCCCCACCCCCCCACTACCCTGTCCCATTCCTGCTTGTTTACCTGAATTCTACTAGGTACTTCCATGGGAGTGATCGTCAGGAAAACCCACTGTGCCCTCAAGGCATGTCCGGTCACTCCCATTGCCCGGATGAGGAAACTGAGTCTCCCCGTGGGCAGCGTCCTCCTCAGAGCTACAGAACTAGAACGCACACTCACAGCCTTCTGCTCTTAAAAAAAGTTACCTGCCTCCCCCCACCCATCCTCACCTACTTCCTCTAGGGGAGGGTGACCCTACCTGGCCTGCTCTTCTGGGTTCTTTTTTTATTGATTTTACCTGATCTTATTCCAGTGCTTCTGGAACCTCAGTTATCTAAGCTTCAACTTTGTACATTTTCTATAATCACACCCTGCGATCTCTCTTCGTGTTGACTTACTTTTTTTTTTGCATTGCTTTCCTTCATTTCTTTTTTCTTTTCTTTTTTTTTTGGGCCATGCTAGGGATAAAAAACTCATTCATACATTCTAGGGCCTGTACTCTACCCCTGAGTTATATGTAGAATCCCCTCATATTTTTTTAAAAGAAAATTTATTGTAATGAAAATGAAACTTGATTACCTCTCTTCTCCTTGGCCAAGGCATCTTACGTGCCCCAAGCAGGTGAAAGGGAAGACAAACACAGTGACATTGGCAATAGTGTCACATCCCATGTGCACACAGCTGCCTGCCAGGGCTCTGACCTGTGTTCTTCTCACCACAAGATAAGAGTGAGGTTTTCTCCACGCTGTGTTGTCACAGCAATGTTGCTTAACCAAGATGTCTCAGTCCTCGGGGCCTTTGATGCCAACTCACACTGATTTCTCTCACTCACATCTACAGCCAGAGAGGCAGAGGGGGCTCTGTTTTTACTTCTGCTCCATGGGCCTTTCACTCCGAGACCAGTGGCTTCCCAAGGGCATTCTCTTCTCATATGGGGGACAGAGGGGTCACAGATCAAGTTGGTGCTGGGGAGCATATTTAGAGCCTCAGCCTGCATCATACCCTCTCTTGCATGCTCAGTAACAGGCCAACTACAGCAGTGGTCCCCAACCTTTGTGACACCAGGGACTAGTTTAGTTTGAGACCATTCTCCCAAGGACAGGGTGAGGGCGTGTGTGTGTGCAGTAGGTTGTGGAGGGTAGCAACAGGAGGGGAGCCGGGAGCAACCTTCCATCTCCAGCCAATCGGCAGAGGCATTAGAACCTAATAGGAGCGTGCTGAGGGAAGGTGGAGCTTCACTTACTGCTCACCTCCTGCTGGCTGCTCATCTGTTCTAGTGCCTTGGCTCTTCCAAGACCGTGGGCTGGTGTTTGTCCAGGGTCTGGGATTTGGAGACCCATGAACTACAGGACCAAACTCATCCTTGAGGGAACAGAAGGCTCTCATCTCTTGGAGGCGAAGGAGGGACTACAGCATGAATATCTATTTGCTGAGTAACAAAAACACTGATCGCCAAGGAGTGGAAGACACAGAAGTATCTGGTGGGAGCTTTGATTTGGTTGAATAATTTCCTTGATCGAAGAGACTTGTAGATCGACACCAGCCATGAGTCACGCCCCAGCAATGGCTCAGCTCAGTGCTGCTCTGCACAAGTCAAGGTCTTTAGCAAGAAACAAGGAATCCTGCCGGTGGTTGAGGGGACAGGCTACTGGCAGAAGAAGTAGGAAGTATGATTGGAAAGTAAAGTGGATGTTGAAGTGAAAACAATTATTACAGTGAAAGGCACATGGTCTTTAATTCCCCTCAAAATTCTGCCCCCTGCTTAGGACACACGTATCCTGGGCTCTTGCCACTTTCCGAAGCAGTTCTGGAAGTCCTCTTCATAAATGTCTCAAGTTGCACTGTCGTAGCTGCCCCGATGTCCTGAGTAGATTCAAAGCATTTATCTTTCGTGGTCCTTTTGATTTTAGGAAGCAGCCAGAGTCTCCTGGGGCCAGATCCAGTGAATGAGGAGGATGCGGGCACCTCGGAAGGTCTTTATGAGTCTGCATTTCTGTTGGATGGCACTGGGCCACAGCATTCACTGTATTTTTGATCAGACCTCATATTCCCAAAAGAGGAGTTCCAGAACTGCTTCAGAAGGTGGCAGGAACAGTGAACTAGTGTGTTTGAAATGAGGAGGAGCATTTGAGAAGTCTAAATGGCAGTATGTTTTTACTATCATAAAGAATTTAAACATCAGGAGTCTAGGTCAATTCCTTCTCACCGGTGTCAGCCATACTCCTTTCCCATCTGTGTTTACCCAGAGGAGATGACATTTGATACTCCTATTGCTTTTATCTTCCTTTCATAAACGAACAACTGTTAGTTTTCTACCCCCAAGTATTTAATTGAACCATGTGTGTGTTTGTGTGTGTGTGGTGGGGGTTGGCAGAGAGGGGAAGACCTGTCCTTAAAATGCTTAGCCACAAAATGCCATTCATACACCTGACTGTTCTTGCCAGTGATAATTAAATCTTGAATTTCTGTCTTCTGTCTTCTGCACTTGCATTTTTCTGATTCTTCTCTATTTGGCTCGTCTTCCTTCTCTGAGGACCTGGTTTCCCTCCTTCCCTGGGTAGGTGCCCACCTCTGCCATTCCCTACAAGGAGTGTTCTCTAACCCATCAGTGAAACATTGGCCTACCTCTGAGCTCAAGCTTAAGGTGTCAAATGATTATGAAATCTGTGTTAATCTTGGCTCTACACTGATAAACTAAACGACCATGACCACAGTGACTCTCAGTGCTCCCCCTTGCAAAGTCAATTTTCTCAGAAAGTGTTGTAACCACAGGCCCCAGTTTACCCAGTGAAACCATGGCTGTCACCCTTCAGTGCCCCTTTGCTGTAACCATGCCTCTCCTATTTAGTCATGAAGTTGCCAAGTTCCAGGAAAGGGACATTTTTCTAAACATTTCTCACTCAGCGACCAGGGTAATCATTTAGAAATGCATAGTTGAGTGGGGTTCACTGCTGCCCTTAAAATACTTTAATGACAATACTTTTCAGAGGAAGTTCAAACTTTTGTTTTGTTTTGTTTTGAGTACTGGGGATTGAACCCCAAGCACTGGGCTGCACCCGCAGCCCTTTCTGGAATTACGGGTGTGTGCCACCATGCTTGGGGAAATTCTGTCAGCTGATACAATGATCAAGTCTTCTATGTTTCTAGAAGTTGAACCCAGAGCTGAAGTAACATTGGGTGCAACGAGGTGACCTGCCTTCTCCAGTTTACTAGTGTGTGAGTTTTCCTTGTATCTGTGGGTAACAGTAAAGAATGTGGGAGTGGAATACTACAGGCAGATACTGAGAAATCTGTGAAAATTTACGAGTTAGAGACTTGATTCACAAGGTGGCGCTACGGGAGGAGGGAAAATGTGTAAGATATGGGGCCCAGTGGGAGAGCATTATCTCAGGAAGGACACGCCCTTGAAGCGGGTAGTGGGACCCTGGCCCCTTTCTCATTCTTTTGCTGGTCCTTGGCTTGTGAACAGCTCTGCTCTGACACACACTCTGGCCATACTGTGCCGCTTTGCCACAGGCCCAAAGCAACAGGGCCTACCAGTCGAGGACCGGAATCTGCAAAATGAGCCAAAATCAACCTTTTCTCTTTATCAGCTGACCATCTCAGGTATTTTGTTATAGTAATGAAAATCTGAAAATTGGTACTCAGAAGTGGGAGTCATTGTTCTAACGATACACTTGATGGCACAGAGGGGCCTTTGAAATTGGCTTAAGTAAGGGATATAAGAGAGTGTGGAGGAACAGGCTAGAGAAATCCTAGAATTCTGTAAGTAAAACTTGATGGATGATTTTGTTGGCAGCTCGGAGGACCAGAACACCGATAGAAACGTGAACAATAAACGTGACGTGGATGAAGTTCCAGAGAGGAGAGAAGATACCGTTGATACTCAGACCAGAGGCTGCCCTTGTGACACCATGACAAAGAATGTGGAAGCTGTTTTGCTGTGCCAGAGACTGAGGGAGGCTGAATTTCAAGGTGACAAACTGGTGGCGTATCTGATGAAGGAAACCTCAAGGCAGCATCTCACTCAGCCTGTGGCCTGGTTATTGCCACCTGCATTTAGCCAAATTGACAGTGAGAATCAGGAGCCTGAATGAGCAAAGTGAAAAGATTAGAAAAGTTCTTGCTTGGTGAAAAAAGGAGGGTGGGGACAGGTGGTTGAGTTCAGCCTCATTCAGAAAAAGGCCAGAATTGATGATGTCACTGCTGTTTCTGTTCACCAGCGCTTGTGAAAGGCATCAGCTGCATATTATGATCGCCTTGTCTAGGTTGTATGCAGAAGCAGATAAAATGGAGGGCATGTGGATAGAGCAAAGACTCCTCTTGAGGGAACGGGCTTCCACTGGCCATCATGCCTGAGCTGGAGCTCACGGCCTGGGAACAGAGTAAGGGGACATACTCAGAGACACTCATACGGAAGGGTAAAGGTGGAGGCCATAACACACAAGAAAGGCAGGTAGGGTAAGTGGAAAGCATCCTTCGAAAGAGCACAGCCCAGTTAACTAGTGCCTAGGGAAGAAGGTACTGTCACTGAGCTAAAACCTTTCAGTGTCTTACACTGTGAGAAAGACTTTGCTAGACTGATATTTGCATTAGACACTGTCCTGAGCATGGCCACTGGAGACCTAAGCCTTCAAGCAAGACTTCAGTAGGGAAAAACGCTTTGAGAGAAAGACTTTAGAAAGAATAGTATCAAAAGATGCCGGAAGGTGGGCTTGAGCCTTGTTAAGACCTTGGCAATTTGGTCACAAATGGACAGTCAAATTTGAGTCTGATGTCATCTTTTACCTCATTTCTCTTAGATTTCTTTCTTTCTGATGTGTGTGTGTGTGTGTGTGTAATGGTTCTGGGAATTGAGCCCAGGGCCTTCACAGTGAGCCACATCTCCAGCTCATTATTTTAAATTCTGAGACAAGATATCATGAAATCACTAAGTGGCCCAGGCTGGCTTTGAACATGCAATTCTCCTGCCTCAGCTTCCTAAAGTGCTGGGATTACAGGCCTATGCTTCCAGGCTCAACTCTTAGAAGTTTTTCCAGAAAAAAGGTCCCTGTTGCCATGTTGGTACTATGTGATAACGAGACCCCATGTGAAAAAGACCTGAGCTAGGTCACTCAGATTAATTGTAGAATTAATGAGAAGAGAGAGGGAACATGTTGCCTGGTGTCACAGGGTCAGCTATAGTGGTCTGTCCTATTCCTAGTTTCTCCCAGCAACTGAGGTCTGGTTGATTATCCTATTTCTGAATCCCATGAAATATTCCTGGATTCTTGGAAGGGAATACTTTTTGTAAGTCAGAATAGGTTTATGTATTTTGCAACTCAACAAGGCCACGTTAAGAAAGAATTGATGGAAGACATGGGGCCAGGGTTTGTTGCCAAATATTACTGCTTGTTGGACAGGTTTCTATTCTTATTAATCATACTTTCATTAGATCCTCACAGGCTATGCTAGTCCATATGCAGTACAAATGCTGGGTGTGGTAGTATCCTGTTCTTGCCCTAGCACTTGGGAGGCTGAGGCAGGAGAAACACTTGAGCTCAGGAGTTTGGGTCTAGCATGATAAACATGGCAAGACTTCAATGAAAGTAACTCAAGTAAATACTGGGAGGTTATGAGGTCTAATTTCTGCATAATATGACATCACAGATCCTTGAATCTGACTCCTGAAGAATTAATAAAGTTTATTTAAATAGAAACAACTCAAATTAAATTAAACAGTGTGATATCAGGTCTTCACATTGTATATTACTAGAAAATTTCATAAACATATTCCTGAGAAAGGGACTGTCAACAGTCAAAAATAAAACAAATGCATTGATGAGTAAATATAGAAATTAAATGCTTAGGAGCCAGGCATGGTAGAGCGTGCCTATAATCCCTTAACTTGGGAGGCTGAGGCAGGAGGATTGCTGTGAGTTGAAGGCCAGCTTGGGCTCCATAGTGAGTTCAGGACCAGCGTGGACCAAAGAGCAAGACCTTGTCTCAAAAAAAAAAAAAAAAGGTTTAGTTTTGTATACAGCTAGATGCATATTTGAATCGGTCTCTGTCCCTTGCCACTGTGTGACACAGGGACTGCCACTTAATCTCTCCCTGTCTTAGTTTCCTCTTCTGTGAAATAGGGAAAACATGGTGCCTGAGTCACAGGGTGATTGTGAGCTCTCGGCGGAATTCACATATGTAACTTTGCTTGGCATCATCCCCAACCCTTGGCGAGAACTTTTTGTTTTTCTTTTTTGAGACAAGGTCTCACTCTGTAGCCCAGACTGGTGTCCCAAATTCACTGGGGTAGACCAGGCTGGCCTTGGACTCAGGCTGATCTGCCTGCCTCAGCATCCCAAGGGCTTGATGGCTGACTCGTGTCAATGTCCCTACCATTGGCATCGTGACCAAGCACTGTTAGGAGCAAGAGTCACAGGCCTCAGAGAGCCTTCACTTTCTTCTCCTGGGCACTTGGTCCTGCTAGAGAGGTTTGCCCTCCAGCCCTGGGTTGCAGGAATAGTGTAGAAGTCATCACTTCCCTTCCCATTCTTGACTCTTGGATCTGGCTTTCCAGATGCCTCAGGAGAGAACTCTGTGGTCTATCCCTCCACAGCACCCACTGCCCAGTCTACCTCCCTGGGTTCCCCCAACCTCCAAGCAGCTGGAGAGAGACATCCTTTCTTTTCTCTGCCTTCTACAAAGACTCTCCTCAGGGTCCTGATTTCAGCATGAATTTATTCCTTAATTCTTGGAAGACCCTTGGGATGCTTACATTATTCCCATGGCTATGAGGTGAGGCCACAAGAAGACGTGAGGACAGTCTCTGGTGATGCTTCCCTTCCTCTGGTCACGATGCCCCCAAGGCCGGAAGGGACTTGGGGAAGATTCCAATGTCATGACCACACCTGCTCTCTTTCTCCTCTTTCCTTCTTTTCTAACCCCTCCTCTGATTCATTCTCTTCTATCTTTTTTCTATTTTTTTAATTTTGTTTTCCCTTCTTCCCTCTTCCCTTGCTTCTTCCCTGCCTCTGTACTTTATTTTTTCAATTGTTTTCCCTGTAACTTTTATATTCCTGTTTTATTTTTCTTTGCTACCCTTTTTTCTTTCTCCTTCAGTTTCTTTTTTTTTCATTTCGCTATCTAGAATGGCAGCATTTTGAGCTAATAACGAAGGAAAGATAAAAATCACATGCATGCCTTGAAGTGAGGAATCTCAAATCCTCACAGGACAGCTGAGACCCTTCAGGGAAGGACAAGAGAAGGTAAAGAGGACCCCACGCAGTCTCCTGGGAGCCTCACGCAGCTTGGGCTGGCCCTGACGCCTTCCACTCCAGGGCTCGAAGCTTGGCTCGTGCAATCTTCCCTGTGATGGTTTTGGGCAGATCTGAGACAAACTCCAGCTGTTGGGAAAAGTCAGACATTGTGGGTTGGATTTCTCAAAAGAGCAGCTGGAGGTGAGGGGAAGGCTTTTGAGGACACAGGCGCCAATGAGTGAGAAATAGAGACTTCAGAAAGAGCCCTGGGACAAGGACAAAAACATGACAGCTTCAGCTGGGTATAAAAGTCCAATGCACTGGTCTCAGACACATTCTTGAACAGAGAATTAGCAATACAACCTGACTCTGTTGTTTGGACACTTGAGCTTCAGTGTGAGACTCTCTGGACTCCAATCCCTGCTCCACCTGGCCCTGGCTTTTCAAGATCACAATACTCCCACTGAGCAAACTGGAGGGTGATATTGACCTCGGTGGGTTATGTGAGGGTGAAACAAGATTATGCAGGCTAAAGTCTTAGCACTGACTGGACACTCACAAACATTAGCTGTGGTTATCAGTAAGTGCTACAGACAGCAGACAGCTACAAGTTAGGGTCCCATCTCAGTCAAGTTTCCACTTGTGTGTTCCCCACTGTGCCTTTAGCCAAACCAGAGAATCTCACAAACTTTCACCTGTTTGGAGGACCTTCCACCGCTAGGATACCTGCATCCAAATGCAGACCTTTCATGGAGATCTCAGGCTACACTGCTCAGTTGCCAATGTCATAGTCAAGAAGAACTTTGGAATTAGTGGCCCGTGTTCATGCTTTAGGAACAGAAAACAGAGGAGAGTCACCTCTCCTTCCTTAGGGGCCTCACCTTCCGTGGGTACTTGTAGGGTGCCGTGACCGACTTCACATGCTGCTGTAGCTCCTTGGTGAGCTGGTCTTGGTCACGGGACTGGAATTGTGGGTCCAGGACCACAAATGCCTTTACCACCTGCAGGGGGGAGGTTGGGGCCAACGAAGAAGAGATTAGAGGTCTGAGTTGCCTTGTGGGATAATGCAAGGCCAGCACTGAGGTGACCCCTATGGCCTCTGCCTCTGAGTTCCTCAGCTGTGCCTCCCGCACCTGGGAAGACGGGAAAGAAAAGCCAGGGGATGAGAACAGCCAGGGCTCCAGGTCTCGTTCTAGTGGCTTAGGTGACGAGAAGGTGGGACCGTAGGTGGAAGCCAGGGTTGCCTCATGTCACACCCAGTGGCAACAGAAACGGATGGGGGGAAATGTAAGTATGAGGAGCATGGAGTCATGATCCTAAAGCTGCTTAACTTACCCAAACTTCAGCTGGTCCATCTTTAAAATGGGTATTAAGTTGTTGTACTTTAATTCATGAACAGAATAAAATTATATACTGCAGGGCTTGGGTCCCAGCTCAGTCAAGGAGCCCATTGGCTTTGCAGCCCAGTGGCTCCCACAATTCCCTTGTGACGTGCCCTATGCCTACTGGAGGTAGATCACTGCCAAACTCACACCGTGCAGAGCTGCGCTGGGTAGCCAGTCCCCAACCCCATCCCAGCCCTTCTCCACACATTCGGTAAGCTCTGTTGGGCTATCCCGGGGCCTGTTGCTGTAACCCCGCACTAGGGAGGGCTATGACACTCCGCTGTCACTATGCACCCACATTTCAGAGGCTGCGTCCCAGGTTCTAATCCCTCCTCCATTCTCTGGTTAGGAATCAGGTTCTGATTTAACAGCAAACCAGTAGGATGCATTCTCTCCGGACTGTAATAGTAGAGCTTAAATGGTGTTCATGATTCTTCCAAGTATTTTATGAAAATTAACACATCTCATCCTCACAGTGATCCTTATGTCACAGAAGGGGGAACTGAGGAACAGAGAGGCCGAGGAGCTTGCCCAAGGTCACACAGCCAATAGGTACACAGTGTGAAGATCCGGACCTCAGCTGCTTAGCTCTGAGTCCATATTCTTGACCACCAGGTCTTTTGTTTCATACTTATCCATCACCACCCCAGGCTGCCGCCCCTCACCTCTCCCCGGACGGGGTCCGGGCTGCTGATCACGGCTGTCTCGGCCACCGCAGGGTGCTCCATCAGCGCGTTCTCCACCTCCGAGGGCCCGATCCGGTACCTGCCAAGAAGCCATTCTTCAGAGAAGCCTGGTGCCCATCCCCAGGGTACAGAACCAGCCACAGCCAAGGCCTGGAGCCCCCTACCTGACCCAGAAGCCAAGCTCACCCGCTGGAGTTGATGATATCATCAGCCCGCCCCAAGAACTGGAAATACCCGTCTTTATCCATGATTCCTCGGTCTCCCAGTAGCCAAAAATCCCCTCGAATGTTGGCCACAGTCTTCTCGAGATTGTCCTGGGGACCATGGGAAGAGGAGTCATTGAGTGAATGAAGCCTGACCTCCTCCTGCCTCAGAGCGGCCAGGAATGACATGCAGACTGCACGGGTCGTAGACTGAACAACTGGCCCCAGTAGACCCAGAGTCCCAGGGGGGTTGAATATTCCTCCTTTATTTATCTCCTCCTCAGATAATTTTGTTTATTTATTTATTTTAGCCATTCCACATGGATAATACTGATGTATTCGTTCATCTATAGTCCAAGGAATTTTCCACAACTGATTCCATCTCCTCCTGACCTGCCATCACTCCACACACTGTTAAGGGATATTGGACAGATCATGAATTTTCCTGCCTTTCTTTACCAGATTAGAAGGTTCTAGAGACACACCAGGAAGCATGCAGGACCCCACCTGATGTGTACATGCTGTGGTGCCCAGGCCCTGGGCTAGGCATGACAGGAAGCCCCTCGTTGGTGCATCTGTGTCTGACTCAGGGACAGAGATGCAGACAGGTGTCCCGGAGAGGTCCGAGCCGAGCTCCTTCACAGGGAATGATCGCAAGGGCACCACGGGCCAGAGAACCCAAGAACCTTGCCTCAGGCCCAACAGCCATTCTAGGTGGAAGAACTGAGGCAAACAGCCAGATTTCCTGACACGAGCTTATTAGCTTTCTTCTCATGACCAATGGCAGCTGCTGCTGGCATAAACACAGTGCTCCTAAGTCAATGTGCCAGTTCCCTTGTCTGAAGATGCTTGGAAAAGAGCTCTGTGTGGTTGTGTCCTGATCTCGGAGCCTCAGGTTTCCTCATCTGTGTGAGGGGAATGACAATTTGGATCGATTGCGATTCTTTTATTGAACCCACTTGAATGTAGCACAAATACCGATACTGTCCCACATCTATAAGCATGCTAGGAGACAGCAGGATTTACAAAGAAGGAAACTGAGGCACAAGAGATTACCTCACCCAGGAGGTAGTAGAGCAGGGTTTTGAACTTGAGGACAGTGGCTGCGAAGAGTTCCCAGGGTGTCTGGGAAGATCACATGAGTTCAACGTTTGCGATTGCTGTAAGAGGGGGTCTGTCTTGTGTTATATTCTCCATAAATGCCAGAAATAGCTGTTACTAAATTTACTTATTTATTAATTGGTGAACTACCTAGAGGGTCAGAGGCACGTGCGTGGGTCTTTACCGCCACTTCACAACCATCATGGGTGTGATGACTCTTCATAATCTCTGACTTCACCCATCCTTACTTGCTAGGGAATTGGCCTGACTCACACACGAGGAGTGATTGAAAAACATGGTATTGAGTATGTTTTTAAAAAACAGGTATTATAGTAAAAGACACACTGCATGAATTCCTCTCAAAATACACCTCTTCATTTCGAATACACTTTTCCCATCATTCTTGTAACTTTCTGAAGCAGTTCTGGAAGCTCCCTTTCCTGAGTGTTTTCATGAGTGGCTGGTTGCCTTCCTGTCCTGAATCCACTCAAAATGCTTACCGTCCATGGTCATTTAGACTCTGGGGAGGAGCCAGAAGTTGCCAGGTGCCAGATATGGTGTGAACATTCAAGGGCAGGCTGCCATGTTTTCACGAGCCTGTCTTTTCCACTAGGGGGCACTCGGCAGCTGCGCGCGCATACTTTTGAGCACACTTCCTCAAGACACTCATGAAAGGGGACTTCTGGAACTGCTTCAGAAAGTGGCAAGGGTGACAGGATCAGTGCGTCGGAAGGGAGGGGAGTATTCTGAGGGGAAGCAATGCCAATGTGTCTTTTACTGTAATACGTTTACAAAAGTTAGACATTTACCGTATATTTTGGTCACCCCTACCCTTTCCTGAGGGAGGCCTCCAACAGCCAGTCTTCCTGTCATGAGGCGAAGTGCGCCTTCTAAGACACAGGACACCCCATCCCTGAATCTGATCATTGCCCCTTGGGGAAGCTCATAACTCTGGGGACCCTTCATCCGTGGGGAGCAGAGGGAAGTCCCAGCTCTCACCACATAGCCCGAGAAGATGCCCACGGGCCTGACAGGCTTCACTCGCACGGCCATGTCCCCTTCTTTGCCTGGTGGCAGCACGGCACCCTTCTCATCTATGACCTGGAAGGAGAAGCAGACCAAAGAACAAGCCCTGTCACCCAGGGTGGCCTGGATGCCCACCCAAGCTGCTCGCATGCAGGCTCTTCTGCTGTAGAGGGAACTGAGAACAGGCTCCAGCAGCACAGAGGAGCAAGCGTTTCCCACTCACACCTCCAGTCCACCTCTCGGGATCGAGCTGGTGGTGCCTTTGAACTGAGACCTGATCAGGTGACGCTGGGGAGGTGCCTCTGGCTCTAGAATCTCAGGAACCAAGCACCTCCCATTCCCTTTGAGGCCTATGTCACCCGTGTACTTAGACATCAGATTAAAACTCAGAATCATTCTGCTCTCTATGAGGTATGACCAAAAACACGGTGAATGTTCAAGAAAAAAAAAAGGAATACCCCTCAGCACTCTCCTTCCTTCTTTGAGCACACTCATCTTCTCATTCTTGTGGCATTACTGTGGCCACCTCCATGTCCTGAATCAATTCAAAACATTTACCTTTCACGGTCATTTTGATCTTGGGGGGAGAGCCAGAAGTCACGCGGTACCAGATCTGGCAAACAAGGTGAACGAGACACAGCGTCTTATTTTTACATCTGCCTTTTCAATGCATGGCACCTGGCAGCAGAATTCACTGTATTTTTTATCATGCCTTATAAAGACACTCACAAAAGAGGACTTCCAGCACTGCTTCAAAAGGAGCAGGAATGACTGGGTGTGTGCCCAGTGAGAGGGTGTGCATTTTCAAGGAAACGGATGGGTGTTTCTTTTCCTGGAGGCTGAGGCAGGAAGGTCCTAAGTTTGAGCCCAGTCTAGGCAACTTAATGACTTAGACTCTGTCTCAAAGTCAAAAATAAAACTAGATTAGTCAGTGTGATTAATCTGACACACTAGTCATGTTTCCGTTACAGTGCCTGAATTATAGTGGTGACCTAGGGAGCTGTGACATTTTGCCTAAGTTCATGAGTAAAAACATGTAGTGAGAAATATGTTAGGTTTCTAATCCTACAAGTGATTAGTGAATAATATATTTACTTTTTATAATTCAGCTTCTAGGATCCTCAAGTGAGTTGCTAGAAGAAATTTGGATCTAAGATCTTTGAGAGAAAGTTTGAAGTTGTCATCCATGTGTCCCTACTTCACGTGGAGAAACAAGGCCAAACGTGGTGGATAGATGGCTGGATTAATTATCAGTTCTTTTTTAAAAGGAGCTATCTGGAAGACAGCTTCATTAAGGTGACCTTGAGGGACAGTGAAGGGTTTCAAGTGAAATTCCTTAAATAAAAACTTACTGATACTAAGAAATGGACTGTGGATGTAGCTTAGTATGAAAGTCCTGGGTTCAAACCCTAGTCACTCCCCTCCACCCCATTTTTTTTTTTAAAATTCAAACATTACCCATCTGTTTGGATTATTTTATTTATGTATTTGACCTTGGATTACTTAAGCTCTGTGCCTCACTGCTTTCTTCTTTAAAACAGAGATGCTGATGGCTGGTTTTGCAGGATTTTTACACAAACAAAATAGAACTGTAAAAACAGCTCAGGAGTTGCCTGTCCAAGCAAGCAGGGCGTGACAATGAAGCTTTCCTGTCAACTTGATTGGTGTGAGGCCCTTTACAAGACTGTTATAGCTCACGGCTGGGAGTGTCTGGGGGTGGGGGTGGGGGTTGTGGAAAAGTGACCTGGGGGACTTGATGGGCTCCTTGACCCCTTCCTCTCTGGTGCTTTTTCCATGACCTGAAAATATTTGCTCCAGTACGCCCCTCTGCCACGATGGTCCTGCCTTCGAGCTACCAACCATGGGCCCAAAGCCAAACAAACCCAACCCCTCTTAGTTATGATTACTGTTTGGTCTTGGCAATGGGAAAGATAACTAATACATACAGTGGTGGAGAACATCACAATTATTACGAGTGGAGCAGAGCTACACATGTAACCACAGACGCTCGAGTAGACATGCCAAGTCTTGGGCATCAGCCCAGAAAAATAATAAGACAAAGAGCCAAACTTTAGTGACGTCAAATTCATTGCAGGGTTGTTCTTCCTGGTGAAATTCTGATCACCGTCCACAGGACTAGACGATGGCATGGAGGGTGGCGGAGTCATTCTAACTACCACTGGTCATTAAAGTTCCTGCCGATGGTTGGTGTTAATGTGCCCACAAAGGTGTCGCCCCAGGATGTTGAATAATAAATGCAAGTTACAAAATGCCACGTGAAGACTTGTCCCTCTCCTTTGTCTTTAAGCCTATAACTTCCTAGTCAATTTGCTGCCCGTGCACCGGGGTTCTCTTTGGAAGAATATAAAAAATTTCTCTTCTTTCTCTTCTCCCATCCTTCTACCCTCCCTCTTTCCCCCTGAATATTATTTTAGTATCTTTACATTCTGTTATGTTTAACTCTACAAGCCATGCTGTGAGTAAGTGATGAACAACTAATGATTTCTCTAACCCAGCCCAGCATCCCCACCAACCTGCACATCGTAGTGGGGAAGGGCAGTTCCCAGGTAGCCCGGCTTAATCTCCATCGATGTGGAAACTCGGCAGGTAAGGCCCTGGGGAAAACACAGACAGATCAGCAGACCTCATGAGAAAGCGCAGAGTCCCACTGAAAAGACATGTTCATCCAAGAAGTGCTGGGTGCTGTCCCAAGATGTCACATGTTTGGCGGCTTCTCTCACCCCACTTCCTGACCCGCACACCTTTCCTGGAGCCCCAGTCCTACGGGGGTCTCACTAAACATGTTGCTCAGAAAGCAATCAGGGTGATTTTTAGGGAAGAGGAACCAACCACCTTATCATAGAAGTACAGTTGGAAGGGCTGGAGGAATAACACAGTGGTTAGAGCACTATCTTAGTAAGCGCAAGGCCCTGGGTTCAATCCCCCAGCACCACATGAGCCAGGTGTGGTGGTGCATGCCTCTAATTCTGGAGGTTGAGACAGGAAGATTGCTATGAGTTGGAGGCCAAGCTGGGTTACCTAGTGAGTTCAAGACCAGCCTGGACTACAGAATGAGAGCTTGTCTCAAAAATAAATAAATAAGTACAGATGGAAAGGAAGAACACAGGAGGGTGACTGAAGTTAGCAGTGACTTCCTGTGAATCTCAGTGTAGCTAGAATTTCCCACCCCAAAGAAATGACAAATGCCTAAGCTGATGGATTCGCTAGTAGCCCTGATCTGAGAGTGATGTACCGTATGCGTGTATCGAGATATTACCCTGAACCCCATAAGTATGTACAATTACGACTGTGATTATGCTTCAAATCAATTTCTTAAGTGGACAGAATTGCCAGCCGGCCATCGGTGGGGACTTAAGGCATTCTTAAGTTTGGTCCCACGGGGAGGCCAATTCTGCCTGAATTCTGAGGTGACCCCTGAGGAGCACCTCCTCCTGGGCGTGTCCCCCACCCCTCATGGTCCCTGCCCCCCCCACCCCCCATCTGGCACTGGGTGACTGCTGGTTCTTCCCCTAAGTCCAAATGACAGGGAACGGGAAGTGATCTGATCGGATCCTGGACATCAAGGCCACCGCGAGAGCACAGCCGAAGTCCCTCGTGACGGAGGACTTCCCGAACGGCTTCAGAAAGTGCCAAGGATGCTGGGACCAGTGCTCAGAGGGAGGGACAGCCGCTGGAGGGGACCCATGGCCGTGTGTCTACATCTTTTGGACCGCACCAATCACCGTGCGTTGCTGGCAGGTGAGTTGGCACTTTCTGTGTTCTCTTGGCCCTCGCTTCAATCCCTGCAGCCTGGCATGGTTTCCCACACGCTCGGTGACCTCAGATCTCCCCCAAGACGTGGCCCTGCCGGGGAGGACTTTCCCAGCCTCAGTGTGTCCTGCCTCTGCCCTTCCACAGTCCACCCTGAGATGTCACAGTGTGAGACGCTGACCTTGGGCAGCCACCCAGCTGCGATTCCCAGCCTTCAGAGCCATGAGCCCAAGCCCCCTACTTGTCTTTCTAAATGACCCGGTCGCAGGTATTCTGGGATAGCAACAGAAAGCAGACGAACCCGCCAGGCACTGGCCCACGTCACCCAGCTGGCTTTTCACACAGCTCCCTCCACCACCTGCCACGTCTGTGCCTGTCTCCTCTGGGCTGGAATATGCATGAATGTGGGAGCTCTGTTCTGTTTGCTTCCCTTAGAAGACTCTCAATATTTCTGAGTCACCCGGCCCAGATGTGTTTCTTATCCTAGGATGTTCGCCCAGGGGCAGGTACCGTTTCCGTCTGGCCATAGAATTCTCGGATGTCCAGCCCCGTCTGGGCCTTCCAGGTCTGCAGCGTGTCTGGAAGCAGGGTCTCTCCGCCACTGAAGCAGTTTTTTAGGTGGGGGAACTGGCAGCTGGAGAGGAAAGGTGAATGTTTCACCCCTCAGTCCCATGGAAGCAGAGCCCACTTGGGCCAAGAGCTGGGGACTTTGATGGGAAGCTGGCCTCTGGGGACCCCGGGCTTGGAGGGTCACCCAGACGAGGGTGTGTGTGGATAAGGAGGCCCAGAGGGTCCTGCCAGCCTCTCCTCACCTGGAAAGGTCCTGGTGCTGCAGCAGCATCCGGTAGACCAGGGGGGCTCCCACCAGGCTGCTAATGGGGTAGGCGGACAGCACCTGCAGACGGAGAGATGGGTGAGACGCTGTCACACGTGCCCACTTGCCCAGGCGTGCGCTAAGCACGGACAGGAGCTGTGGGGTTGTATGGTTGTGTGGAAGCACTGGCTCTTCTGCAACTGCTAAGCGAGTCTTGCTGTTCTCACCCACCCTCAAGACGCAAGTCCGGGGGAAATGAACTGTACCATTATAGCTAAAAGGTCTGCGACCCATTGGGAAGGTTTTAGGGACATCCTGGCTGGCTGGACACGCCCACTGAAGCCACCTGCAGGAATGTGCAAACCTCCAGTCTGAGGCTGTTGCCAAGAAGCTATGGGAGCTCTCAGTGAGGTCTCAAGAACTTCCGGGGCCAGGGGTTTAGTTTTGGGGCATGTCCCCGTAACTATCACAGACTTCCGGTTTCACCCCAGGTTTTGATTTAGGCAGGATTTAACAGGGTGCTTTAGGCAAAATTTCTAGCAAAAAATTAACAGGAGAGCTTCCTATAGTCACTTCCTTCAAGGGCTCTTCACGAGCTAGTATAATCTGTGAAAAATCCTCTTACAACCTTGTCACCTTGCCTTACGGGAGGCTCAGCTTAGAGCTACTTCTTTGCTAAAATGACTTTTCACTGTCCTCAGTTATTTCTTCCGACACTACTGATTGACAGTTTTAATAATTTTACAATAGTTTTTGTGCTTTGTTTTGCTTACAGAACTTTGTTTTCTTGATGGAGCTTAAGAAAAGTCAGTTTAATTCTTTTTTCTTGGAAAGTAAAATAAAGGAGTGTGTTTAAGACGGAGGAGAACAGAACCGTTCGAAGAGAATCTCCCGACAGAACCCAGCCTATGCCTGACTTCTTAACTTTTGAAGATGGTTACTTGTCCTCTGCTGCAACCAAACGGACATCTGGGTGGGCCATCGAGAGCCACAGTGGGCCCAGGAAGGCGGTGGCCCAACCCGGTACCGTCATCAGAGTCCCACATGGGTTGTGTCTTGTAGGAAACATGAGACCAGCTTGACCGCTTGCTGTTCTATGGTCATGAGTAAACGAGTTTGTAAATTTTAAAGTTCTACAGTGAGAAAAAAAGTCCTGTTTGCCTTTCAGAGTTCTTCCTAGGTCTTCGTCTACAAATGAAAAGAACTCTAATGCCCTCAGATTAGAGGAGAGGAAAGAAGGATGACAGGTTCATAGAACGGAATGCTATACAGCAATTTAGAAGAATAAGTTTCTGACACACACAACATGGTGGTCTAATACAGTGATTGAAAGAATCCAGGCGCACCAGCTTGTGGCAAGACTTCACCTAAGCAAAGGGCAGGAGAGGGTACAGAAAATCGACGGAGATAGGAGTAAGAAGAATGGGCGGGTCCCGGGTATGGAAGTTCCAGAAAAGGGTCAAGGGCACCTTCCTCAGTGACAGAGGTGTCTCGAGTCTTGATCTAGTGGTGTTTACAGGGGTGTCTGACGTGACATGAGCTGGACTCCCCTTCTGCTGAATGAACCCACACGACAAAGCTCTACCTATCAATGTCGTGGTGCTTGGAGGTGGAACTTTGGGAGAAAGTTATACCAGCTATGGAGGAGGTGCCCGTAATGATGTATTAGTGACCTTACGGTACAGAGGGCAAGAGACACACAAACTCTCTGTGCTCCCTGCTCCCCGGCCTCCCCAACCAAGCAAGGAGGCAGCTGTTGGTAAACCGGGAAGAGGCCACCAAAAATTCAGCTACCCCAGCATCGGAATGCGTATTTCCAGTCTGTGGAACTGTGGGAAGTGGCTACCCCAACCAGGATGGCGTCTAACTCAGATATACTGTTTCTGAGCTGTGCACTCAGGACAACGGCACTCGAGCCATTTAACCTTCAGCTTGTGTGTTGTGCCACAAAAAAGACAAATTTGTGCACACACACACACACACACACACACACACACACGAGGAAGACGGTATGACCTTGTGTCCCTCCTCTTCCCTCTACATGCACTCATTCCTGCCCACCTGAATCCTGACACCTGATGAAGCACTCATTAAATACGAGTTGAGAGGACCTGTGGCCTCCAGTGTCTGACCTCCGAACAACCTCCTGTCTGCAGGTACCATGAGCTCACAGACCGACCTTATCTCACTTACTGACCAATGCCCTCCCATGCACGTGGGATTTAGCAAAAATTATCCAGACAGAGGTCAAGTGCAGGAAATTGGATTGTGAGACGTGGGGTGTCCTCTGACAAACCAAGGCGATCCGGGTTCTTTCTCACCTTCAGAATGACCTTCGGGTCAAACTTTGGCAAGAGGTGAATGAACACGCCTGCTCCCAATGTCCAGGGTTCCAGAAGGGTGGTCAGGATGTTCACTATCCAGCCCGTGTCTGAGATGGTCCATATCAGATCGGAGGTTTGTAGGCCTGTCCACGTGCTGAGGACACAGAGGACAAGCACAACTGCACAGGGGAGTACACAGGGCTGTGTGGCAGGGGAGGGCAGGTGTATGTGCGGGGGGCTGTGTGGAGCTTCTCCTGCGGTCACAGGCATGTGGATATGTGTGAGCAAGGCAGGGGACGAAGCCACACATCCTGCATCAAGTGTCCAGCGTGGGACCCCAGAAGATACGAATTAGTGGATAACTGGGACTCATTCTTTCTGTCCTTCTAACCTTGACACGGTGTCTGATATGTGGATACCACCAGGAAAAGCTTATGTGTGTGAAGGCAGCTAAGGGCACACTTGAACAGGGTCATTGCCAAGGTCAAATGGGGCAGAGTAGAACTTGGGCTCTCTTCTCCAAGCACCAGGAACTGGCTGAACACAGCGGAGCTCTTTGAACAGGAAACTTGTTTCCTCTTCAGAGCATAAGAGGGGTAAATGGCAGCTGGGCATGGGGGCAATCTCAGAACTCTGGGAGGCTGAGGCAGGAGGGTTTCAAATTTAAGTTCACCCTGGGCGACTTAGTGAGATTAAGGAAAAAAAGGGGTGGGGATGGAGCTCAGCATGAAGGCCCTGGGTTTGATCCTCAGCACCTTGAAAATATATATATATATATATATATTTAACCTACCTTAAAGCAAGAGGAAATTAAAGCTGACCGTGAAGAATTTTCTTGGGTCTTAAACTAATGTGTTCTTTCCTGAATATTATTTATGTTTTCAGCTCTGCTGAGACTAGACATGCTAGTGTCCAATGTTGGGAATGGGAATTTAGTTACATTTAAATAATTTATCTCCCTGTCTTTTAAAATTCACATTGAACTATAGCTCACTTGTCTGTTAAATAATTTATTCTAATTTAATTTGCTGAGACTATGGGCTCAGAGATGAGACATTAAAGTGTTTGTAAAATTATTTTCCATCTTTTCCATCAATGTTTTCCCCATCCTGATGATAAAGTGAACCCAGCAGGCAGAACTTATAGACAAAAGTGCTGAAAGTCACTAGTCCTTAAAGCACGAAGACCTTGGCATGGATTCTAAGAGTCCACAGATGGGGCTGAGTGGCAGTGGAGTTCAATTTCGAACCATAAAATTGGTGATCTGGAAATTCTGAGCTGTGAGTTGATACAATTCATGCATTTGTACCTCCTCCTTCAGTGAACCTGCAGAACAATCTGCTGTTGACAAGACCACCCTCTGGGAACACGGGTTACTTCAAAACGAACTGCTAGCTCTTCAAACAACGTGCTAGAGATTCGTCTGGAGAAAAGGAGTATACATGTTGTGACTGATCACTTGCCCCTTGCTGGCACGTGGCTTGGGAAGTGAAAGAGATTATGAGCCCTTATGGTATAGGAGACATAAATGCCCCACTGAAGTTCCCTGAATGTGAAGCCATGACCCGGCAGCCTCTGGTAAGTCTTAGGCTGAAAATGTCCCCAGATGTCTCATGTATTTGAAATGTGACCAAGTCACAGGGGTGCTGCATTTATGAGCGGATCCTTCCATTGGTGAGTTCAGTAGTTCACGTGCTATTGGGAGGCGGAGCTTGGATGGAGGATTGGGTCAGTAGATTGAGGACGAGTAGCCTTGGCCTTGACTCCTCCCTTCCCTCTTTGCTTCCTGGCTGCCACGGCATGAGCACCTTTTCGTTACCACACCCTTTCATCCTGCTTGGAGTCAACCTGCTATGGACTGAACCCACTGAAATCGTGATCCAAAGATGTCTCTCTTCCTTTAAGTCATGTGGGTCAAGTATCTTGTCTTGGTGATGAGAGTGTAACTGATATAGCCCATGAAGTCCCCAAGGAAAATCTGACCTCAATTCAGGAGAGCCTTCATGTCTGCTCACGCAGCTCTCTGCAAAAGGCAAGGGCTCGGCTTACCTGGCATCCATCTTGGCCTTGAGGCACAGGCTGGAGTGGGAGTGCTCTGCCATCTTGGGAAGGCCGCTGGTTCCACTAGTAAAGTAGATGGCAGCTGCTTCTTGGCCTCCAGTCTCCACACAGTGATGCGTGGTGGAGGCCTCTCTGCAGGGAGAGACAGACCGTCAGCTTCTCAGATCTAGCTTAGACACTGGTGTCCACGTGACTCATGTTTTCCCCACGAGCCCCCAGCCTGACCCAGGCAAGTCAGCTGTCCCTTTTCAGAGGCAAGCTATTGAGTTCCTAAGATCACGGGATCCTGAGGCAGTCAGATCTGGGTTTGAAAACTACTAGGGTTTGGTTTTTTTTTTTTTTTTGAGGTGAGGTCTTGCTCTGCAGTGCATGCAGGCTGGTCATGAATTGACTATGTAGCCCAGACTGGCCTTGAACTCAAGGCAATCCTCCTGGCCCAGCCTCCTGAGTACTGTGATGCTATGGTTTGGCTCAGGAGTGTCCCTCAAAAGCCCCATGTATTTAGATGTAGTGGGATAACTATGGGACCATGCACTGTCTGGAGGTGAGGCCAGGCTGGAAGGGGTGGATATTTGGGGCTTGAAAGCGTGCCAACTTGTTGAGATCAGGGGGTGGCCAGGGCAGGGCTTTCAAGTGTGGGTTATTGATTTGTAGACCAGGAAGTGAGGCAGGGGACCCTGCCCTGGGTGTGGGGGACCGAACTGGCAGCTTGAACTAAGTGAGGTAAGGAAGAAGAAACATTGTTGCAGCGTCTTTGGGGGACAACTCTAGCCTTGCCCTGAGACTCCAGACTCGGCCTAGCTTCTGTCTGCAGTGGGCTAAGCAGCCTCCAGCCTCGGCCCTGGGCGTCCACTTGGCCTGCTGCCCACAGACTGTGAGGCCTTCCGAAACTGTGAGCTGAAAGAAATCTTTCTTCCTTTAAATTGTACACATTAGGTATTTTGTTCCAGCTACAAGAATGTAGCTAAGACATGGGATTATTGGCATGCCTCGCACACTTAATTTTTAGGTAGTACTGGGGAATCAATGTCAGGGCCTTGTGTGAGCTAGGCAAGGACTGTAGCACCTGAGCCATGCCCCCAGCCCCTGCCTCCATCTTGGCCGTCCTGGTTTCCTTCCCCGTTCCCTGCGTTCCTGTTCCCCACTCAGCTTCCCCTTCCTCTCCATCTCCGTCTGTCCTGCCATCTTTTTAAGTTTTTCTCTTGTACTTCTTTATACTTTGGGTTTCTCATATCAGAGAAACCACATGGTATTTGACCTTCTGTGTCTGCTTCGTCATGCTTAGCCTCATGGTCTCAAGGTGAATCCGTTTTCTTACAAATGACTCTAATATTTCATATAGCCATATGTTCTTGCTCTATCCACTCATCTGCCGGTGGGCACATGGGCTGCTTCCAACATTTGACTCTGACTGTTAGGCGCCATGCTGTGATAAGCATGGGTTTGAATGTATTGTTGTAATACAATATCCTTAGCACTTTCAGAAAAATACCCAGAAAAAGTACACCTGGGTCCAGTCAAATTTCTACTTGTAGCAGACCAGGCTGAGACCCGCAGACACTCACTCCAGTAGCGTCCTGAAGTCCAGCCACCCCTCCCGACTTCGCTCTGACACCAGGAGCTTGGTTCTCAGAAAAGGGCAGTCTGCCGCCACGGTGTCCACCTCCGGGGCCACTTCATCCCCAGCCACGATGGCCCTGGCCTTAGACACCTGCAGCCTGTAGAGGATGTCCTTGGATTTCATCTGGACAGTCCCGGGCATGAAGACGAGGCCTGGAGAAGCCACATGTTTAGAGAGACGTGGGGGTGGGGGTTGCCTTCCCCGAGGAGAGGCGGGCAGCAGGGAGGAGGGTCACCACGGGGCCACAGAGAGGTGGTCCCAGCTCTCTGCCCTCCCGGGTGGTCACCAACCTGCTCGCATGCAGCCGAGGGTCACCAGCCACCATTCGGGGACTCGGGGCAGCACCACCGCCACGCGATCCCCGCGCTGCAGGCTGCAGGTCCCCGAGAGGACATTGGCGGCCTGCCGGCTGATTTCGCTCAGCTGCCGGAAATCCCACTTCACTTCCAGCCGGCCGTCGCTCACCCACCACAGGGCCGGGCGCGGGGGCCTCTGGCCGGCCTGCGGGGGCGGGGTGGGGGGGTTGGTGGTGGTGGTGGTGAGGCTGCTGTTGAGCAGGGCATGCATGGCGGGTGGGACACCCCAGGGGTCATGGCTTGTGAGCTTGCTGACCCAGGACGCCCACATCCTCTTTAAAGGTATGGAGCCGGGTGTGGTGGTCCAGCTGCTCCGCAGGCCCAGGCGAGAGGATCGCCAGGTGCAGCCACCCCGATTTGGGCAACCGAGGGATGCTGGAGACTTGGTTTCAAAACAACAGCAACAACAACACACAAATAAGCCAGATTTGGTAGCCCAGGCCTGTCATCCCGGCATTCTGGGAGGCTGAGGCAGGAGGATGGCAAAACTGAGCCCAGCCTGGGCCATTTTGAGACTTGGCGAGTCCCTGCTCAAAATCCAAAATCAAAAATGGACTGGGAGTGTGGTTCAGTGTGAGGGTCCTGGGCTAGATGCTCAGTACAAGACAGAGAGAGAGAGAGAGAGAGAGAGAGAGAGAGAGAGAGAGAGAAGGAAGAAGGAAGGAAAGGGCTAGGGATGTAGGTAGCTCAGTATCTCTCTCTCTTACACACACACACATACACACACACACACACACATACTGAAACTCTGAAACTCTTTAAGACATTTTTACTTAGAGGGGTTATGCCTTTCAACCGTTCCTCTATTAGGAATCAAAATTGAGAATTAAAAAAAGTGTGTTTCAAAAAAAAAAAAAAAAA